>JAYJMB010038615.1:10072-33228 GCA_036873735.1 Pouteria campechiana | reverse complement strand
CAAAAAAAAAAAAAAAAACTTGGTAGTGCTTTGAAAATTAAAACTAAACAACAACTCTTACCTTAATACCAAGTGGAGAGTCGTGCAGGTTCCTCAAGTTCATCGTCATCTTGTTGACATATAGACTCATATGCATATGGGAAAGGAAAGCTAAAAAGGGAATAAGTAGCCGATGATTCTACTCTACTGTTTGGGTAATCTAATGATGTATATTAATATGGTTGGATGTAATATGAAGCCGAGTTGAGCTGAGGTGGCAGATACGATAGACTGTTGTGATTCCGTCCAGAATCATCTCTCCGTTCATATGGATATGAATGTGATAAAGGATCTGGCCTATAGGAAGACTCTTTTCTACTGCCACTTAAATCCACGGATGCCATGCTACTTGTAAGTGTGTTATCCTCAATTGGCTCCTTGCCCTTCCTGGTTCCAGTCCTTCTCTCATATCGCTTGATTAGAGGGCATGCTCCATAATTTTCATCTTGTGTAGCATGCGTATACCCTTCATCACAAGTAAATTGACTAAATGACCTTTGACTTTGTGGGTATGATGAGCCATTTCTACCAATGCCACCACCACCCTTACCACCACTATCATTAGCATCATTATCACCACCACCACCACCAATATCATTGTTGTCACTCTTTGTTCTTGATGACGAAGAAGTACTCGACACTTGCTAAGACATTTGTAAGGCTCCCCTTAGAATTCGACTGGGTTTGAGATCTAGATAATGGATCAAATGCCTCTTTTGGGGTCTGCTCTCGATGTAGCACCTCTTCTACATCTACACTCTGTGCACTGGCTTCTTAGGCAATAGCCTTTGCTGGCTCTCCATCTTGCCCATCTAGATCTTCTAATTGTAGCCATTCATACAATGGGTCTTCCCTGGTATCCTCCTCCTTCAAGTGTGTATACTGCCCAATCATCATCAGATCTAGGGGGTAACTCCTTATTTTTCTCTCTCAGTATCCTCTTCCGTTGCTTCATATTATAATGGCAGAAAACAAGCTTCTTGAACTTTTCATACACTAGTCTATTCTTTATCTGGGTATGAATGAGAGAGAATGTACTCCAGTTTCGCTCATATGGCGATGAAGACACCGTTTGACTTAGAATTTGAATTGTTAGTAGCCTGAGTATTGGGGTCTCCATGCCATATAAGTTCCACCATTCGCCAATAATTAATTAAAGGTTATCTATTAGTATTTGTAAATAATACATAAATATGCAAGTGTAAAATGTCATGAGGTTTGGAAATAATTACATACAGGGTAATCCTCGTGACCGTCATTGAATGGCCACTACCTTTCCAAACATCCCCTGCGCTTCGCGGAAAGCCATTAACTGTTGGAACATTTAAAAGGATCAATCTTTTTTATTTATCACACTAAATAGGATGATGAAGTATATTCGGTGAACATCATAAGTAATTTACCTCGGTCCCAAAGTCACCCGTATTTGGGTGATCGGGAAATAATTGCTCAAAGACTTCAAACACTGCCCCATTTAACTCCATATCCGCCCCAAGACCATGCTCATAGTGGTATTTTGGGTTTAAGAAATACGTTGTAATAATAAGATTGCAATTCAGACATAAGAGAAGATATATAAGAAAAGACTACTATAATAAGATTGCAATTTGTATGACAAGACTCACTGGCTGCATGTAATGGATGACGGAGCATGTTTTTTCAGCGATCTTCTATGATGTCGATAATCCACTGCCCTCCTCTCACATTTTTTTGTATGGACTTCCTCATAAATTGAAATGCCTCATACAAAGAACTCATATTTAGATAAGTCTCATTATCAACCACTCTCAAGACTCTATATATGGATTCTAGAATACCTAACACCGATCGTACTTCATCCCATGATTCTCTCCACCTCCATCCCTTTCCTAGTGTGTACATATCTTGAATTGTGTCACACATCAGTGTTGAATGCTGTATTGAGTGCTTGCTTGGCATTTCATAAACTATCCAGTGCAATATAATTCATGGCAAATTGAGTCTTGCCTGGACGTACAATCTTCCTCCTATAATCAGATGCCTCATGAAAAAGTGCCTTCACCCAAGAATTTGGTAATCTGTCGACCCTTCTGTATCACACTACGAACAATTGGTCGTCGACTAATATCCTCCAAGATGAGAACAATACAGTGTGCCGCACAAGGAGTCCAATATAAAGGTAATTTTTTTCTAGAGTTTTCCCAGCCTTCTTAAATGCAGATCCATTACCCGTGATAATTTGCACCACATGAAGACTTGAGCCGAGAGCTTCAATCTGCTTCTCAATAATCTCTTGAATATAAGTTGTATCTTTAATATGCTTAGATGCATCCACGGACTTACAAAACACTGTAATACCTCTATAATACAATATGAAGTTGATGATATCGAGCTTTGTGGGGCCAGTTCACCCATCACACATCACAGACAATCCATATGTTTCTCATGTATGAGTCATAGATTTGATCCAGTCCTTCATTTCTTGGTTCTCCTGATCAAGATATGTTCCCCTAATTTGGTACGCTGAAGGAGGCAAGACACCTTCTCCTTCTATTTGTGCAACATGGATCATATTCTTAAAAGGTACGGTATCCACCAAGTGTAGAGGAAGGGCACCATAAATAAAGAATCTAGAGATATGAGTTCCAAGATTCTTTACATTGTTTCTACCCTTTTTGTACATATGAGTCATCTTTTTCTGCAACCCATTAGCCTGTTCATACAACTTTGGCTGTGATCCCCTCATAGATGATGTACAACTCGAGAACTTCTTCACTCTTCCCTTCTGGCTCCCTCCTTCATCCGATCTCCCTTGCTTGCTTTCTCCACCAACTTCTCTTGTAGAACCATGGAAACTAGGTCTACCCCTCTCCAACCTAATCGACTCCTCTCTAGTCCATTTCTCTACTCTGCTAGCCTTCATAGCCCTCCTCATTTGCTCCGTTTCATCTCTTTCATCATCACCATTACTCTCATCATAACCACCAAATTCCGCCACGATTTCCTTCTCCTTTTGGTGTCAAGCTCTTCTAGAAGTAGCACATGATTGAATAGTCTTCTTCATGAGTGCTCTAACCTCCTTAGGCACCTTAGGATAAATCCTAACGTTTGGACTACTCCAAGCTAAGTGTTGCTTCAGTCTTGTGACCCCCCCCTCCGACTTCATAACTTGTTTGCAGTAGTTACATTTAGCTCCAAATGGGTTGCCTGGAATTGGTGTCCCATGTTCCTATGTAATATCATTAGACTTGGTCTTGGTTTTACTTTCCGTACCACTCTTATCCATTGACATCTTCGAATTTCAACCTGAAACATGTCAAATCAAAATAACACAACATCCACAAAACACAACATCAACATTTTTAAGAATTGAATACTCTTAAACATGCAAATCTTCACAATGTATGCATTCAACAATGTCTAAAAAGGACTTTACACATTTAAAACCAATCAAGAAACATATTTACAAATTTTAGAAAAAAAATTTATTTTTCACAATTATTTCAAAAATAATTATTTAAAAATCTGTGATAAATAAAAAATTATCCCAAATGTTTTTTTCTAGTTATATTTATAATGCTATGATACTAACTGTGAATTAATACAACATATATAAATTTATTATTTATTTATATAATAAAAATTATATTTAATATTAAAATTTAAAATTTTAAAAATATAAAATCTGTATACATATGTTCCATACAAATTATTGCTTAAACTATCTAGTTCTAGAGCTTTTATCATGATCCAAACATTATTTTTCTAAAGAAATAACATTTTAGGCTTTTTCCCCAAAATTCTTAATTTTTTTTTTTAAAAAATTCTTGTTGGAAATAATTTTTTTAGTAGATCTAACACCTAATCTATGATTTTATACACAATCATTGGCTTATTTG
Source organism: Pouteria campechiana (assembly GCA_036873735.1). Lineage (NCBI taxonomy): Eukaryota > Viridiplantae > Streptophyta > Magnoliopsida > Ericales > Sapotaceae > Pouteria > Pouteria campechiana. Next base: position 29,311 of record JAYJMB010038615.1, on the reverse strand, counting down.
GGATGAATCAAACGATTTGGAGATTTTTCCCAAATCGCATGTCCATCTCCAAATTCACAAATCGGACAGATTTTCATGTTTAAATCACAAATGGAGTGTTGATTTTGATGCTAGCAATTGATTCCGAACAGAAAAAACAAGATCTAGTTACAAAAATCATTGATTTTTTACCTTCAAAGCCTTCTAACGTCCGGCCTAAGAATTCCTTTTCGATCTTCCAAATGTAATTATTCTCACCCAAAAACGCAATGGAGCTTTCGATTTGGCTATTAGAACGTAAGAGAATTGATTCCAGGTGGAAAAAATCGTCACAGTAAGGTATAGGGCACTCACAGAGTCCGAATGGGCGCACTGTCTACGTCCGGAACGATATTATCGATGTATTTATCGATAATATCGTCAATTTATCGATAAATCGACGATATTATCGATAATATCATCGATATTATCAATAAATTGGGTAAACTACCTATATTGTCTATTTCTAGTGCATTTTTTTATCGATGATCCCTTAAAATGATATTATCGACGATAATATCGTCGATAATATCGATAATGTGTTCACTAGTCCTAGATTTAGGTTTTTGAATGATTAGATGAGTAGTGTTTGCTAGGGTTTGAGTCGATGAGTAATGACTCAATGACTTGGTTTTAGACTTAAGCTTTTGAGTGGTTGGATAAGTGACATTTTCCAATATCCCGTAGAAAACTAAAAGCGGGCGATCTTTGCTTTTAACCTATGAGAGATCGTAGAGTCAGGTTGTATGAATTAAGCCTAATTATATTTTGAGTTAATAAAGTCTAGTTACACTTTAAGTTAATTAAGCCTAATCATTAATAACACTAATGACAGTGATTGGTGCTAATGATAGTTCTTAATTAATTTAAGACAATTCATCTTCCTGATTTCATAAGTTATTTCCAGTACAACTTTGCCATTTACAAGGTCTTTGCATCTATATAACTCTAGCAAATGATTTCTAGTTAAGATGGTCTCCACGACTGCCCATCCTTGTTGGTTGTACTTGCAGGCATATGAATATGAAAGTTATGTGATGTTGACTTTGTGGGTTTTGTGAGGGATGGTTTGGTAAAACATGCTTCTCATAGCAACACTTTGTGATGGAGATCGTCCCTTGACCAACAAATAAAGTATTTTGAGTATGGAAAATATACTTGGGCCCACCATGACTAAACATGCAAATGAAAATATCTCCACATAGTATTCCGGTTAAACACCTCATTCAGACATGTTTCCTCTCTAAGTATGTTGTGCAACCATGCCTTTTGATTGCACAGTTTACTTGGCTGCATGGATGGAAATAATGGTCGATGAAGGATTCTCGACTTGGAAGCGGAGTTCAAATGGTGCGGTTAAGATTGTTTCAATTGCACGGGTTCAATTGCATGGGCAGAGGAGAGGTTTACCTGCTCGAGTGGATGACTTCTCGTTGTTGCCTTGACTGCGTTGGCTTCAAGCCTGCCTGCACGGCTTCACCTATGCGGGTAGACAGATTGCACTCGATTGTGTGGAGCGTGAAGTTGTTGTGACTGCGTCCTTCAATTCGTGCAGTAGAAGGCTTGGTTGCACGGGTAAAAGGAATGAGCATCTTTTTTGCGCGGGTAACTGATTTGTTCGTAGGGTAAAAATTTTGCTATTACCTTGCACGCCACGTTAATAGCGCAGGTGGGCTCTTCTTCACCTGCAAGGGTCAGCAAGTTTTTTTCCTTGCCCAAATGCATGCTAATTGCACTGGTAGAGAGGTTTCATTGTTGCTATGACTGCACTGGCAGCAGGCTTTGCAGATTAGAGAACACATTATTTTCTTGGCTACACGTTTCTCAGTTGTATGGTTTGTTAGCCTCTTGACTGCACGACCACGTCAGTAGCATAACACATTCACCTGCGCAGGTAAAGACAACATCTTGCGAGGTGGAATTATTTGCTTCGGTGCGTCCTTGTTTGCGGAGATATGCAGCACGATTTGAAAATAACTTGAGATTTTAACTGCGTGGTCATGACGTTTTTGGTAGACCGGTATTCCATTTCATTAGCAACAATTCTATTTCATTGATGCATAAATGGGTTCGATTTAGCCCCCTTTGATTTCAGTTAACAAATAAATCTCAACTGCAAATCATTAGTAGCCCAACAAATGCCCCCCGGTGGTTATTAGCATGGAAATCATTTAATTTGGAATGATCGAGGTAATAACCACCGCTAATCAGTTTAGCTGGCTGAGGGTAGCAACCTGGACTGTTGATTTGAAGCTCTCACTTATGGTTCATGAGATCGATGGAAAGCCTATGAGGAAGAGTTTGCCGAAGCTTTCTTTTTTTGGTTTTCATTTTGAAATAAAACTGCTACTTGCAACCTTCTTTGCCTTTATAAACCCATCATCGTCTTCTCCATTCTTCCATAGCAGAGAAAAATCCTCAGCTATGGTTCTTCAACGTTTATGATGAGTTCTCATTGAGAGCTTATGTCTCGGTTTCTTCTCCATTTTTCATAATGAACAAACCTTCTATGATTTGGGAAGTCATGGTTTTGCAACTTTCTTGACGAGTTCATTAGAACTCAAAAACATTTTCATTCTTGTTGAAGAGGAAGCTGCATTCCTTGACAGGATTTATCTTTGTTTCTTTCCCCATTTTTCAAAACAGAGATAAGTTTCCAACACTTTCATGAGGCTGCAAGTTTTTCACTCATTTAGATGAGTTCTGATTAGAACTCAAAGAACATTTTAACTTCTGTTGAAGGGGAAACTACATTCCTCGACGAGATTTATCTTAGCTTCTCCTTCCATTTTTCCAAACTTGTTTCAGAAGACTATAGGTTTTGCGACGTTTTGGATAAGATCAATAGAATTCAAAGCTCCTCTTTCTGGCTTTTGCTTCTTTTCTATTAGAAGTTTCGTCCATACTTTACTTCCTATCTCAATGTCTCTTGACGGAGACTTACAAACTGATTTCAGCTTCTTTGGGAGACAAGATGAGCTCTGCAACCTCATGACTCTGCATTTCTTTTTGGATTTAGAAAACCAAATAACAAATAATGTTATTTGGTAGTGTCGTCCCTCCCTTGCCTACATTGTTCCATTGACCAAAGGTTGTTCACCTTAGAGACTTGATGTAGTTATGAGTATGACTGGTCGTGGGAGGCACTTGGTCCTCTGAATTTTCAAGGGCCATCAAGGGCGCATCGGACACCACGTGACGTACGACGCTCTTCCAGCCGCTGGACCCTTCCTCTGGTTGAGTCGTTTCCAGGGTGAGCAGGCTGTTAAGCAGAAAAGATAACTCTTCTCGCGGCCCTTGCTGTTGTCACCGGACTTTCTAATGTTGTCATTAGCCACCACATCTTGGTTCAGAAATTTTAATTTGATTCCCTTCCAAAGCTTGCGCGCGTCGCACTCTCGGACAAGCTTCCCTCGCCTCTTAGGATCGACGAACGCATGTGTAAGTGCCATTCACATGGAACCTTTCCTCTCTTCGGCCTTCAAAGTTCTCATTTGAATATTTGCTACTACCACCAAGATCTACACCGTGGGTTGCTTTGCTCGGGTTGGCGCCCAGGGTTTTGCAACGGTCGCCGAGCCCTCCTACTCATCGAGGCATTACGGTTGCCCTGATGGCCGAATGTGGTTGCATGCTTTAGCGCCATCTATTTTTGGGGCTAGTTGATTTGGCAGGTGAGTTGTTACACACTCCTTAGTGGATTTCAACTTCCATGACCACTGTCCTGCTGTCTTAATCGACCAACACCTTTCATGGGGTCTAGGTTAGCCCGTAGTTAGGCATGGCAACTTGACTTCTAGTTCATCTCGCATTGCCAATTTTGCTTTAAAAAAATGGCCCACTTGGAGCTCTCGATTCCATGACATGACTTAGCGGAGCAGCTGCGTCGTCCTACCTATTTAAAGTTTGAGAATAGGTCAAGGGCGTTGCACCCCCGATGCCTCTAATCACTGGCTTTACCTGATAGAACTTGCCAGTGGGCTCCAGCTATCCTGAGGGAAACTTCAGAGGGAACCAACTACTAGATGATTCAATTAATCTTTCGCCCCTATACCCAAGTTGGACAAATGATTTGCACGTCAGTATTGCTTCAGGCCTCCACTAGAGTTTCCTTTGGCTGCCCTGCTTAGGCATAGTTCACGTCAGTTCACCATTTTCATAATAAGTACAAAAAGAGGATACAAAATAGAACAAAAGATTTATCATTGTTAGAATGAATCAAACAATTTTCATTTTTATATTGATGTCCTTAATTAATTACACTTATATTTGTACATCAGAAAATTGCATATTCACATCTCAAACCATAAGTGATCCTAATTAATCCTTATAATGGAAGAAACACTTGATTAAAAGGGTTTTTGAAGTCGAAAATCGCCACCTCGCTTTTGCTTTTTCTGCTTTCGCTGCAATGGTTGTTGTGGGGGCAATAGGGACTTTTTCTTCCTCCAAGTTATCTTCTGACACCCTTACACTTTGTCCAAGAGTGGTATCAGATGGAGGAGTCGCCTCAGTAATAAGAGGACTTGGAGCAGAACGGCTAATTGCAGAATGTGCTAATGTCGCAACATCATCTAAGTGATCATCTGCATTATGCCTCCTCGTGGAGACTAGCTCAACATCACAAGAAACATGGCTTAGCTCATCCGCCTTAATGGGAGAATCATCAAAGTCCACACAATTAAGCGAACTGACAAGAGATGGAGATGCTTCTCAAATGTAAAAATGTCAATAAATTCCTAATCTGAATTATAAAGGAATACATGATGACATATAGAGAAATTAAAGAATGTTGAATACAACAAAACTTGTGCATTTAGGAATTTTCCGACAAAGCCAATGAATCTGAGCTTTCTAAAAAAAAATAAAAAATCAGATGTTGGGCCTGTCTAGCCAGCCCATTGGGTGTTGCCCCCATTTAGCAGCTTGCTTGTCTGGGCTTTTCCCTAACTAGGCTGTTCACCTGGGTTCCTGCCCCAACGAAGTTGCATGCTTGGGCTTATTCTAGCTAAGCCCATTCATTAACAGATGGGCCACATCAGCAAAGGCCCACTCGCAGATCCCACTTGGCCTTTGCTTCTAGCCGAAGACGGCAAATGTTTCCCGTGCCGTCAAACCTACTAGTGGAAATGTTGGGTTTCTTCATTCCAGCCCACTGTGTTGGGCATTAAATCAATCAGGTTAGCCTCTTTCGTTCAACCATGCCAACTCGCTAGTGCTGGACACCCCTCATGAACTTACCTGATGAAAGTTTCATCTAAACTCATCTAGCCATGCTCATAAGCAATGGACATTGAGCCAGTTTGCACTTCAACCAAAGTATGGTGGGACCTATTTGGGTAAAACGTGCCAGATAACGTCTTCTCTTTTAATTGGACTCTGAAAGTCTGGAGTTGATGGGTCAGTCCTATAAAGAGTCATTTCATTAATTTACAGTTGTTTATTGGAATTGGAAGGAATAACATACAAATTTTAATCAGAGTTACACATTGCATCCTCTTGAATGAAGGAGGGTTAAGAGTTGATGGTCACTGCATATGAGTACTACAATCAATCGTTGACTCATAACTCAAGCTAAAAGTCAGTCATTCAGTTTCAAATCAAGCCAATATATATATATATATATATATATAAAGAGAGATGACATTATCTGTTACTATTCGGTTTTCTAAATCCAAAAAGAAATGCGGAGCCGTGAGGTTGTAGAGTTCACCCCGTCTCTCAAAGAAGCTGAAATTAGTTTTATAAGTCCCTGTTAAGAGACGTTGAGAAAGGAAGTAAAGTTTAGATAAGACTTCTGATGGGGGAAGAAGCAGAAGCCAGAAAGAGGAGTTTTGAATTCTATCGATTTTATCCAAAACGTCGCAGAACCTGTAGTCTCTCGAAACAAGTTTTGGAAAAATGGAGGGAGAAGTTAAGATAAATCTTGTCAAGGAATGCAGTTTCTCTTTCAACAGAAGCGAAAATGCTTTTTGAGTTCTAATCAGAACCCATCTAAATGAGTGAAGAACTTGTAGCTTTCTGAAAGTGTTGGAAACTTGTCTCTGTTTTGAAAAATGAGGGTAGAAGCTAATATAAATCTTGTCAAGGAATGCGACTTCCTCTTCAATAGGAACAAAAATGTTTTTGAGTTCTAATGAACCCATCAAGAAAGTTGCAGAACCATGGCTTTCCAAATCATCAAAGGTTTGTCTTCGTTCTGAAAAATGGAGAAGAAACCGAGATATAAGCTCTCAATGAGAACTCATCATAAACATTAAAAAACCATAGTTGAGTATTTGTCTTTGCTATGGAAGAATGGAAGAGACAATGATGAGTTTATAAAAGTAAAGAAGGCTGCAAGTAGCAACTTTATTTCAAAATGTAAACAAAAAATAGAAAGCTTCGGCAAAAACTTCCCCATAGGCTTTCCAAATGGGGAAGTTAATGGCAGCTTTTATCCGATCCCATGAACCATAAGTGAGAGTATCAGATCAATGGTCTAGATTGTTGCCCCCAGCTAGCTCAACTGATTAGTGGTGGTTATTAATTCGCTCGTTCCAAATTAAATGATTTCCCATGCTAATAACCATCGGGGGGCATTTGTTGGGCTACTAATGATTTGCAACTGAGATTTATTTGTTAAATAAAATCAAAGGGGGCTAAATTGAACCCATCTATGCATCAATGAAATAGAATTGCTGCTAATGAAATGGAATACCGGTCTATTGAAAATGTCATGACCATGTAGTAAAAATCCCAAGTTGTTTTCAAATCGTGCTGCATATCTTCGCAAACAAGGACGCACTGAAGCAAATAATTCCACCTCACAAGATGTTGTCTTTACTTGCGTAGGTGAAGGTGTTATGCTACTGACATGGTCATGCAATCGAGAGGCCAACAAACCATGCAACTGAGGAACGTGTAGCCAAGAAAATAACGTGTTCTCTAATCTATAGAGCCTGCTGCCAGTGCAATCATGACAGAAATGAAACCTCTCTGTCCGTGCAATTAGCATGCATTTGGGCAAGGAAAAAAATTTGCTAACCCTTGCAGGTGAAGAAGAGCCCGCCTGCGTTGTTGACATGGCGTGCAGTTGAGAAGGAGAACCCGTTACCTGTGCAGTCAAGGCAATGGCAAAATTTTTACCCGACGGACAAATCAGTTACCCGCACAAGCAAGATGCTCATCCTTTTTACCTGCTCAACCAAGCCTTCTATTGCACGAATTGAAGGACGTAGTCAGGATGACTTCACGCTCCACACAGTTGAGCGCAATCGGTCTGCTTGCGTAGGTGAAGTCGTGCAGGCAGGCTTGTAGCCAGCTCGATCGAGGCAACAACGAGAAGTTGTCCACCCGCGCAAGCAAACCTCTCCTCTACCCATGTAATCGAACCCGTGCAATTGAAACCATCTTGACTACATTATTTGAACTCCATTTACAAAGTCAGGAATCCTTCACCGACCCTTATTTCCATCCGTGCAACCAAGCAAACCATGCAGTTAGAAGGCATGGTTGCACAACGTAATTAGAGAGGAAACACGTCTGAGTAAGATGTGTAGCTGGAATACTATGTGGAGATATTTTCATTCGCATGTTTAGTCATGGTGGGCCCAGGTATATTTTGCCTACTTAAAATACTTTATTTATTGGTCAAAGGACGATCTTCCTCCCAAAGTGTTGCTGTGAGAAACATGTTTCACCAATCCCTCCCTGATAAAACCCAAAAAGTGAACATCACATGACTTTCATATTCATATACACACAAGTACAACCAGCAAGGATTGGCTGCCATGAGACCATCTTAACTATAAATCATTTGCTAGAATTATATGGGTGTATGAACATCGCAAAGGTAACAACTCAAGTAATATAATTGGCCTACATGAACGGACTTCTTGATTATTATGGTCTCCATTAACATGGTTTTTACTATGATGCATGGAACCCATTTAAGGATACATGCAATTAATTGGATTTAATAAGGTGACAATCCACTCTTCTAAAAATACCCCCTCCCTCTTGTTACTTCATATAGAATTTTCTTTTGCGGAAGACTGAGGACTCTCCAAGAGGTAGGTACCCTCAAAAGGCCACTAGTAATTTCTTTTAGGGCCCGAGGGCAATTTGCCATGGCCTTACCAGTGTACACACGTGGGTCCCACCCACGTGGTAATAGTGTCTCATATGATTAATGGACAACAGGATAATGCTGGATTGAACATTTAAAATATATTAAAACTTTTTAAGCACTAATTAGACCTTGTAAATGGCAAAGGTGCCCTAAAAATAACTTATAAAATTAGGGAGATAGTGACATTATCTTAAATTAATTAAGAACTGTCATTAGTCTTAATTATGATTAGGCTTAATTAATTCAAAGTATAATTAAGCTTAATTCATGCAACCTGACTCTAAGATCTCTCACAGGTTAAAAACAGAAATCGCCAACTTTCAGTTTTCCACGGAATATTGGAAAACGCCACCCATCCAACTACTCAAAAGCCTAAGTCTAGGACTAAGTCACTGTAAGTCATAACTCATCGAGTCAAACCTTAGCAAATACCACTCATCTAATTATTCAAAAGCCTAAGCCTAAGAATGAGTCACTGAATCATGACTCACCGAGTCAAACCTTAGCAAAACCACTTCAAATCAACCAAACTTAGGCAATCTGGCCCACTCTCCCTAAGCTTCTCATGGGCAATTTGAAAAAACTCACAAAAACCCAGTCAACCTGGCCCACTCTTCTTAAGCTTCTTATGGACAATGTGAGAATGTTTTCTTCTTAATCTCTTTCAGGTTTAAATACAATAGAGATTACCCAGTCCTAAGTTCTTTCAGGATATGCCAATCAGGTCACAAACTACCTGTTTTCTTCTTGGTCTTTTTCAGTTCTAATTAAAATAGAGATCACTAGGTCTTGAGTCTTTCTAAGATACACCAATTGGGTCACAAATCACCTACTATCTTTATGATTTCTTACAGTTTTAATAACAAAAATCACCTAATATTGATGTCATTTGAGACAAACTAATTAGATCAAAACACCTATTCTTTATGTTGACCCAGGGTCTAGAAATCCAGTCTAGAGTCGTGTCATCCTCCTTGCCCTTTGGCTTGAGGTCATCCCCTAAATTTTAAGCTATTGTAATGTACTTGGTGATCCCAAAGACAACACACATTTATTGAGAGTGTGTGTTTTATTTTTGGTCTCTAAATGCATTGTATCTTTCCTTTTAATCAAGAGTTTTCTTCCATTGTGAAGATGTAATTAGGACCACTTATAGTTTGGGATGTGAATATGCAATTTTATGATGTACACATACGGGTGTAATTAATTGAAGACATCAATATAAAAAAGGATATTGTTTGATTCATTCCAACAATGATAAATCTTTTATTTCATTTTGTATCCTCTTTTTGTACTTGTTACATACATCTACTTCAATGTTTCTGTAGTGTATCTCAGTTGTTTCTAATCAATGTATGTGATAGCTTCTTGCGCAACCTGTGAGAATTTCATGCTCTTATGCACCAATTAAGTGGTGCTGTGGAAGCTTTATGCCTCCATCCCTAGTCCCTGGGGTGAGTAAAGAATGGCTACTGGCCTCTTGAAAACAATTTTAGCATAGTGGCTGCTCATAACTATCCTTGCAGTGTCTCAGCTCTGTGGTGTTACCTGTGTTACCCACCCTAACATTTTGCCATATGGCCATCCCAATGTCCACCTATGGTTACTTGGCAAAAAAAAAAAATTTGACAGCTGGCCTTGGAGAGAATCTGTGAAGATAGGATTATGATTATGATAGAATCTGTGAAGATAGGAAAGGTCCTTGGAGATAATGGTTTATTTTGATTGAAAAGACTGCAAGGTTGAGGGAAAGCCAAACGAATGGAGGATAATACAGGCAGCATATGGAGTTGCATTGTCTTTTGATGACTCATGTTCTGAGAATTTTGGCAGAGTTATTTAGTAAATATTGTTGTGAAGCATAAATATAAAAAAAGGTTAATTTAATTTATGGAAGAAATGACAAACATGGAGACTACTCCTAATTAGATGGCTGGTGACAAAAAGAAAGAATCTCCACTAAAACATTTTGTATGGTCAATGGAGGGTAAACCTGAGCGTTGAAAAGAAAATATATATCAATAAAGGATAAATGGGCAATGTGGAGGGCCACTATCAGAGTGACAGATGAACTTTGGGTTTGGATGAATTGAGACACTGTGTTTTTTTCAATGGTTATGGATGAATTAATTATGCATTTATGGGGAAAGTAAATGCACAACTTGAAATATGGCAGCATGTTAAAGGTTTTAAAATTGTTTGGGCTAAGATTATGTGGGAAACAATTATATCAACAATGGGAATAGAATGAGGAACTCATTTATATGCGAGCTGAGAAATGCCCCTGAATAACTGTTTTCTGCTGGATAAATTGGGCTGAAAGTTATGGTAGCTCATATGCCTAGAAGAATCTTGCTCATAGGACTGGTGCTGGAAAAGGTGGAATGTGAATTTATGTGATTGTTCAGTGACAAAATGGGTGATTCTACAAGATAGCTATAAGACTTGCCACACATGGGATGGTGCAATGTTGCAGTTTGATGAACAACATGCTGATGGGATTTCTAGCTGAAATTGGATGCTAACGGCTAAAATAGATCAGTGACAAGATGATGAAGGACTAGCCTCCGACTTTTTATACAAGTTGGTGGAGACATCCCTGATAGGGGGCTGACTGAGCTTTGAATCCTACGATGGGAAGACAAAGTACTTCGGAGAAACCAATGGCCCAGTGATCAAATGCGGGCATGGAATAAGAAAACTAAATGAGTGATTTTCAAGGGAATTTTTGATACAATTAATTCAGGAGTTTTGCCCTCTTCTACTTCCTTTGGATAAAATTGTCTTTTTAGCTTGTAAAGAACAAAGACCTGGTTATGTAGAACTGATATTCTACCCCACGAATCTTCTTTAGTATGTGGTTTGTTCTTGCTTTGGAATCTAGCCATGCTGGAAGATATTGCATCATCTCCTGTCATTTATTTCATGCCTTCATTTTCCCCCCTTTTATGATGGTTATTTCCTTTTCTTTCTTTCTTTTTATCACTTGCTATTCCTTCGTGCGTTCCACTCTGGAACTTCCCAAACATTCTTTTATGGTTTCACATTTGCAGCAAGCGGTTTCATGATGTGTGTGTATTTCTTTTAGGTGGGCTGATGCTTATGCACTGTTGGAAGAAATGAAAACCAGTAAAGTTTCCAACACTCTTCAAGTGATTGGTTCAATGATTAAGGGGGACTATGATGACAAAACTAACTGGCAGGTGGTCGAGTACATCTTTGGCAAGTTCAACTCCTTAGGTGTTGGCTGGGGACTAAGATTCTACAATTCAATTCTTGAAGCTCTTTGGTGGCTGGGCCAAAAGGAACGTGCTGCTAGAGTACTCCATGAAGCAATAAAACGAGGGCTTTTTCCTGAGATATACCGCCAAAGCAAACTTGTGTGGTCTGTAGATGTGCACAGGTATGAATCGCATGTTTTTTATTTGTTTTCATGAGGCTTATCCCCTGGTGGATCTCTCTTGTAACTCTTTTACTTCTATCAGGATGTCAGTGGGTGGAGCTCTTACAGCCATTTCAGTGTGGCTTAATAACACATACCACATGTTCAAAGATGGCCATGATCTTCCTGACATAGTAACTGTTGTAGTAGTGTAAGCCACCTCTCATTCAAAAATCCTATGTGCTCAATGTTATCTTGTGTGATATTTGGCCTGAGAAAATGGTGGATACATGAAAGCATTCGGCTTGTATGAGTGCCATTACTTCGGTGATCCAGACTGGTAGGCTCCCACTGTTGTTCATAACCATGCAGGTAAGATCTCCCAAATGCACGAAATTATCATTTACAAATTATAATCAGCTCTCTCCTGCTGATTCTGATTCTGAACTGATTCTGATTCTGAACTATCTCCTGAATATCAATTCCCAAGAGATACGAGCGGTCTGACCTATCTAAGGAGATTTTTCAAGCATGCCGTGTAGAAGGGGGCCTACTAAACCAATTATCTTGTTTGGATGACCAGTCAAATTCATCCACACTGACTTGAAGGCAGAGTATCCAGTTGTTATTCTCGGTCCACATTTGAATTTAATATTGCTTTGATTCTTATTGATGTACTCACAGCGACTTAAAATTCTTGGTCCACATACCAGCTTCATTATTATTTGTATCGATTCTTATTGTGGTACTTTCTCCTAAACAGACGAGGAGACTTAGAGAAGAGTTCTTTAACAAGAGGGTTTCCTGTTCCCAAGGCAGCCTATTCCTTCCTCAAGGATGGCATATCATCGTCATTCTGTTTCCCAGGGTGGAATAAAGGTAGAATAGTCTGCCAGCAGACTCAATTGAAACGGTTTTTCTCGAGTCCTGAGCTACCAAAGGATACAGAAGATCTTGTCCCTATTACAAATTCAGCTTTCCCGCATCCCGGGACTAAAATTTTCACAAGAGACGATGGCTCCAAGGAAAACCTCCTAGGTTCAATTTCTGCAAAAGCTGTCAGAACTGGGTCAGAGCTTCTAGCAACTGCAGCTTGAGCAGAGGAAGAAAATCTTCTGCCTACAATTGTTTTTCACTGTTCAACTCAAGGTGAGCATGAATGAAATTGACAAAGAAACCAGGGGCTCTGTGGGACTGCTGAATGAACTGGAACAGAGGTGCCAATGTTACCCCTTGGGTAAGAATTGATCTTTTTTCAACTGACCCATCTGAGTCCCATTGGGATTGCACCACATCTTTGTAGGTCGATGTCTGGTCAGATTCGCATTGGATTCTGGGACTATAGTTAAATGCACAAGCCAGCCCATGCTAGGCAAGGGAAAACGGGGAGGAGTGCAAATGATTGATCAGATGATACAGGAGCTTTGTTTGTACAGTATGTATCAGTCAAGCATGTAATTTCTAGCCTAGAGAGAAGGAAGATTTAGTTCATACTGCCTCCTTTCTGTTCATTGACTTTCTTCATACCCCTCTAATTTCTATAGAGGAAACGAAAAACGTTTCAAACCTGGTTGTATCTTTGTAGAAATCATGCTTTAAAAGCCGAAATTACATGCCGTGGTCAGAAGGCTCAGGACTCTAATCAACTCACTTGAGTTGGCACCGAGTTAATTAGCAACTCTCACGGCCCGTCACTGTGGAGTGAGCTGCATGCATCGCTGAATGCCTAATCCAAGCTTTTACTCGAATTCAGTATCCGCTTTATTGGTTATTAAGAATATACTGATAGTACAAAAAAAAGATATGATTGCTTTGATTGGAGATAATATTGTTTTTATTGGAAAATAAAAAATCATAAATATCAGAAAATTAATAAAATCCCATGAATAAATTAAGATAAACATAAATATCCGTTAACCTCAAAGCATTACTTTAAATGTTAATATTTAATGACTGAAAGGAATGCACAAGAGGCCTATGCATGCGACCAAAACAAATTTAGTATGTGAGTTTATTATATGAAAATTAGGTACATATTAATATAATACATAGATAATACCATTAAATAAATATGAGTTTTAATGATTTAGAAAGGTTATTTTAGTTGTTTCATATGAAAGAAGAGAAGAAATGTTCAAAAGGGCTTCAGGTAATGATTTATATTGAGAACGATACTACCTCTAATATTGTCGATATATTAGGGATGATGCCAGTGATGTTATCAATAGAATAATCAATAAGATCTATGATAAATAAAAATATCAATTTATTATAAGATAATTTATCGGCCACTATTAAACATTGCTCCAAACAACACCGAGTTGAAATGGGTTTGACGAACTTTGCGGTATTGAAGTGGAGTAGGTGATCCCATTCCAAGCTATTTTTTGGGAATCCAACCTCAATGTGGACTCTGTCAATTTCCGTTGATTTGACCTGGTACGGATTAGCTATTCTTGAGCAGTCCAAGCATTTCTTTCTCCCGTCGGACCCACCTGAACCAGACGATGAAACCACCCACACAGGTCTATATATGCATGCTGCAAATACAATCACCAGATCTTTGATGCAATCTCTCTCTCGATGCAGTCCCCCCTCGTAATAGCTCCATGTCAGCTTCTTAATGCATGAGGTAAGCAGCTAACCCCAACATCAACTTTAGATTATTTAAAATTATTTTCAATCAGAAATCTCACCAACATAATTTTGATAAGACCTAAGCCCAACATCAGCTTTATAATTATCTATTTAATTAAAATTCCTATAATGATTATAATAAAAAATTCCCGAGTATGTAATCAAGCCTCCTTGATTTTCAAAGTGTCCTTCTTATACGGATGGGTCAGTTCATAGTCCACAATCATCTTTCAGTGAGCAGAGCGTGTTTATGCCACAGCTGTGGTATTGTCATGACCTGATTTTGTGCTCGATAAACGGGCGTGGATTTCATGTACGGTTCGTCAGTTTTACCAAACCTTTCTTTTCTAGAACCCTTTTCCTTCTCAGCACCCAGAAACGGTAAAACCAGCAACAGCAGCTTGAAAACTTTATACTCGGGCAGAGTGCAACTGTAACTGCGCTGGCATTGTGTGCTTTAATTATCGAAAAGCGAAAAAACAAACAGAAATTTCAATTGTAGAACCCCATGCACACGTCGAAAATAAATGGGTGTAAAGTTTTTTTTTTTACTTTAATTACTCCCAATAATGTTAGTCTTTCTTTATCCTTATTTGTGTTTATAATTTCTACTTGAATGGAAGTACCCTGTCTAATTCAGTTTAATGATTACTTCACTCCTTAGACATTATCTTACTTATAAGAATTTCTCTTTTTCCTGTGATGTTATAGTTATCTATTCTTGAAAATTGATTTTTTTATTTAATTATCACTTGAATGAAATCATCAATTTAAAATGCTAGCTCTTGGTGGGCACATATTGTTGAATTTAGAATTCGATGCATTTACATGGCGTAGGGAAATTACGCATGGTAGGAAATGATGTTTGGAAAAACATGCAAGAGTTAAGATAGTTTAAAGCTTTTTATTTAAGTTTTTTTAGTGACTAAGAGGTTCTAAGTTTTCAAGAACTTTTTAATGGGTAAAATGTCTTGAAAATAGAATGCAATAAATAGGGTAGTTAAAAAATAAAAATAGCTCTATAAAATTAAGATCATGGTAAAGAAGTGGGAAACAACATGCCTTATGCAGTATATTTTGGAGCTGATAAAACAATCCCTTAATTAGGTATTTCTCTGCATCTATCTTTTACTCCAGCTCTTTTTGAATTTATTTTTTGAATTTTACTTATTTCCTCAAATTGGAGTAAGATTTTTTATGGCCTCGAAATACATTATTTGGATGGAAATTTCCTTGATAAGATTACCATGGAGTGATAACTAGGCAATCATGGCATTGTACTTAACACAAGAAGAAGAAAAGGACTAAAAAGAAAATAATAAAATAGCATACAAAGTGTGGAAGAGGACAAATTCCTCGTAACACAAGGAAAGCACTTGAGAGGGCTTCGATACAACCGATGCACCAAAACAGGGGCAGCCCACTAAAACCACCATTCTCTCATTCCTTTTTATTTGCTTCTGTTGGTTTCAGTTGCTGCCTCGACCATAATACGGACTGGTAGGTTTGAAAAGCAGCTGCTGATTGGTAGCTGCACCATTCCATTCCAATTCAAACTAACTCTCTCACAGCCCCCCCTCTCCTCCTCCCACATGCCCGACATCTCTCCTCCAACATGATTCGTGATCTCCCTTTCAATCATGGTAAGCTTGAACTCCTTCTCTTCTTTCTCTCACCCATCTCTTTGGAAATCTCATACCTGCGTGTTGGTTTTGGTGTGGCTGTTGCAGTCTCTTCTACCTCTTTTTCTTCGGTCTGTGGTTAGGCTCTTGTACTGCTTCGTGAACCGGCCAGTGGCGTCGGTCACCACTATTCTCTACTACAGCGACCTGCTGCCTCGGAACGTCAACCTGGAGAGGATGGTGCGAGCTGATCTGCTTCGACCCGACAACCACCTCTTCCTCTTCCTCATCAGCGTGTTGAGATGCTTCTGGTAGCCCTCCCGCCATTTTTACTTCTTCCTCGACGTGCCCAGCATTGTTCTTCATTTCGGTAGGATTTTGATTTTGAGATGATGGCCTTCCGTATTCTTTTTAGAGTCTCGGACGACGCCTCCATGCTGGAAAAATGTAGTTCCTGCCGGCTTCGGTGAGTGAGTGAGTGAGAGATGTAAGGAGGAATGTATCCTCCCACTCGTTGTAGACGGCGTTGCATTGTGTTGATTTTGTTGTATATGGAAGTAGAAGATGATGATAGTAACAACCAATGCGCGTGCATAGTTTGAATCGAAATTGTCGTCCAAGCTCTATTTCTGTTGCTGTTTCTGTTTCTTTTTAGCATCTCATCCATCGTTTGTTTCATGGCTTGATTGATTTCGTTTGTTTTCATATCTAGTCTATCTTTAAGCTACATTGCAAGGAATGCTACTCTTGGGAGGAGAATTTCCTTGCACCTCACTCTGGCAAATCTGCTGCATTAATAGAAATTTAGAGAACCATTTGAGGAGGATTGAAAACTTTTGATCATTGGTCAGGACAATGTACCACTGGGATTTACTGTTTTAGAAGGAGATCTAATCCTGATCAGTTGCACCCACTTTTAGCAGCATAATTCTCACGATTCACTATATTGGTGATTCTAATGGACAGATCCATGGTTGGGAAAATGGAGAGTCGAGATTAGTGGCAGTTAGAAAAGGTCAGGTGGGTCTAACCATCTCTACCGATTCGATCTAGCATGTTTGTATGTGGAATAGAAACAAGCAAACCCAGTTTGGATGATTTTAAGAATTGCATCTATGATTTTCAATTCAAGGGCCAGTCTAATCTTTCATGATATTACCTGAAAGAAAAATCATATTATTGCAAGGCAGAGACATTGATTACTTGCGGTGCTCGCATAGGGGTTAGAGTGGACGCGTTTTAAAACCCTTAATATGAGACATCTATCTATTTGGGTCATTTGAACATTTTCTACTTCCAAATATACCTTTTCTGTAACCGATCATATCTTTCCCATAAAAAATTTCTATAATCAACCATATCTTTTCCAATATATATATATATGTGTGATATGTGCATGTATTCACTTTTGCTGATATTATTTCCTTTTATTTCTGCGTAAATATTACAATTAACCCCATCTATTCAATTTTGCACCCTTATCAGTATATAAAGTCGGATTTACCAATTATTCTGGAATTGACTTCAATGAGGGAGGAATAAAGTGATTGGGAGAAATAAATAAATAAATAAAAACAGGGATTCTCTGCAAAAACAAAAATAAAAAAGAGGACAGCAACATAAGAATCGTTGGGTTTCTGCAGGTGATATGAAAGAAAAATTCATGGTCAACTACAGGCGGGTTTGATAGAATCTGTTCAATCATTCTCCTCCACAGAAAAATACCTGAAAAACCTATCCCTAACATTATGCATTTGAATCAAAACATTTCACATCATTGCTCGCTCTGTCGGAGGCTCAGCAGAACAGGCAAACCCAATTTCTAACACTGAAACAAGACAACCTTTCATTGCACTTCTCTTGTCTTCCTCACTTTTGATGCTGTGAAAAGACTCTTCTTCTTCTTCTTCTTCCTCCAACAGCAGAAGAGGATCCACGATTTCCATCACCTTGTCGGGGAGACCCGCTACAGTAAAATATCGAAGGTTTTCGCCATCTTTAAACAAGTCACTGGTTGGTCGCTTGCCCGTGAACATCTCCAACAAGATGATCTCGTAGCCGTAAACGTCTCCACGTGCTGACACTTTGCCATCCATGCCATACTCTGCAGTTTCATGCATTAAATGTGTCATCAGTCATCAGAAATCGTAGTTTTGTCAAGGCTACCTGTTTCTGTAGCTTCTACCATCCAAACAACAATTCCGCAGGTAAGTATCGTATTGAAATTCAGATTAGTCCAAACTCTTTGTCCTGTCTTTTGAAAAGGACATATGCATGGCGGGGAAACTGAGATATAATTGAAATTGGAAGAAACAAATGAAAATAGAAATGATGAAGAAAATTAGTGGAAATAAGAAGCATTACCTGGAGCAACATACCCAAAGGACCCCTTCACTGCAACTGATTGCGTATCATTTTGGTTGGTGTTGTTGGTAATCTCAGAAAGAAACTTCGCAAGCCCAAAATCACCAACATGGGCGCACATCTCATTATCAAGAAGAATGTTGCTTGGCTTCAAATCGCAATGAACTATTGGCATTTGGCATTGTGATGAAGATATCAAGTGCACAGACGACATCAATGGCTATATTAAGCCTCTGAATGAAGCTCTCTGAATTGATGATGCCCATCGATTCTTGGATGCAACAACTCCTCCAAGCTCCCGTTGCTCATGAACTTAAAAACTAGAGCTTGGAATTCATCGGCTTTGTAATCCATGCTTGAGCAGGAAGTTAAGATCTCAACAAGGTTTCGATGACGAACATTTCTTAGGACTCTGCACTCAGCAGCAAAACTCCTTGAAGATCCTTGGTGTTTAAAATTGAACACCTT
Source organism: Pouteria campechiana (assembly GCA_036873735.1). Lineage (NCBI taxonomy): Eukaryota > Viridiplantae > Streptophyta > Magnoliopsida > Ericales > Sapotaceae > Pouteria > Pouteria campechiana. Next base: position 10,707 of record JAYJMB010038615.1, on the reverse strand, counting down.
CACGGCTACCGGCATTCCATCTAGCGTCCCTTTATAAACAGAGCCATAACTTCCAACCCCAATCAAATTGGATGGAGAGAATCCATCTGTTGCTCATGAACTTAAAAACTAGAGCTTGGAATTCATCGGCTTTGTAATCCATGCTTGAGCAGGAAGTTAAGATCTCAACAAGGTTTCGATGACGAACATTTCTTAGGACTCTGCACTCAGCAGCAAAACTCCTTGAAGATCCTTGGTGTTTAAAATTGAACACCTTCACGGCTACCGGCATTCCATCTAGCGTCCCTTTATAAACAGAGCCATAACTTCCAACCCCAATCAAATTGGATGGAGAGAATCCATCTGTGGCGCTATGGAGGTCTGTATAGGAGACCTTCAAGTACCAGACATCAATTGAAGAGGTAGAGTTGGAGGGAGGTGTCTTTTTTGTCTTTCGCAGCCAATGAAGTGCAGCAATCAAACAGAACAGTAAGTTGTTTAAAAATCTTGACAGTGAGGCAAGACCCATAATTTCCTTTGGTAATGGACCGCTGAGGTTATTTTGGAATAAGCCGAGTCACGTTGGGTGTTTGCAGTTGCCCAGACTAGAAGGTGTGCTTCCTTGTAAGTTGTTTACTCCCAAATAGAGTTTATTC
>JAYJMB010038604.1:0-33239 GCA_036873735.1 Pouteria campechiana | reverse complement strand
AATAATAATGGAAAAATCCTTTGGTATTTTCCAAAGGCGGCCAATTTCGGTCACGTCGTTCCATTTGCATTTATTTCATCCTCATCATTTATTGTGCCCGATCTCAATCAAACAGCAAGGAAATGGTAAAACACATAGGCCCCTAGGCAGGGCGTGAGATCATTCCAAATCATCTCCTTCCCCAAAGCACTCAGCTTAGTTTGGTGCCATCGGCCTCTTATCTGTGCAATCGCAACAACGGAAGCCGCCTTATTTCCCAATCAAAGTTCGGCAGGGTTGATTCTACCTCCATGCTAGAAATCAAAACAATCCCACTCTATCACACCTTTCTAATATCATTATCAATCGGTGATGTTGCACTGCCAAACATCTGCCACCATTAATAGCAACAACTAACATTGCCAATATGATGTCCTCTGCCTCCGAAGAACCATTATCGATAGGATTAATGAAAATCATCGTCGACATCAGTGACCAGTTACTTGTTTGCACCATGTTAACTCAACAATAGAAATTTCCATCAAGTAGTAGCACGAAGGAGAAAAAGGGAGGGGAGGGGGCAAAGAAAGGATTATTTCCAAAATGTTGTCCATAGTTTGCTGACAATCCCAAATTCATGCCCAACCATTATCTCCCCTTTCCAAATCAGTGCCCAATATCACTGGACCTCGCCAGATGACCGATTTCTAAAATCTAATGACCAAATACCCTAGAAAACCCAAAAAACTCACTTCATCAGGGCTGCAACATTGGGATTGGAAGTCCTTCTTCGTTTTCTTAAGCTGCTCATTGCGATAGAGGTTTGTGGTGGTGGTTCCAGCAGCAAGACCCCCTTTTGTCTTGAACTACTTGCTGCCATAGATGAACTATAAAGCCTTTCCCTTTCCAATTGGGAACTCCCTGGAAAAAGAAAATTCATAGAAAGGAATCAAATCTTTGGCCCTTCAATCCCCATAGAGGAATTCTTTGCTAAATAATACACAAAAAGGGGATGAAAACTTAAAGTTATGATCTAGGTCATAGTAATTGCATTGCAGAAGCAATCCTAGAAATGAGAACAAAGAAAATTAACAAGTATAAACGATAGCTGCACTTTCATAGTAAATCTCCAAAAAAAAACAACTTGGGAACCTTCCCTGTAATAAAATAGAGCTTGAATCTTGCTTTTTTACTCAGAGTAGAATCACATGGAGTATGATTATACTTAAGTTAAAGCAACTCATCTCCGCCACTCTCCCTAATGGAAAAGTCCCCATTTTTGAGGCATAACATTTTCTATTATGACGAAGATGTTGTTGCTGCTGAGGCCACATGTCCCACAAACCTAGAAGGAAAGGGGACAACAATCCCATATCATAAATCTAATTGTTCCTTTGGATCTTTATCCACCGCTTGATCTTCCTTGTTCAACCAACCTCTGCCACCACACCAAGTCGATCACCATCATGCCCATGTTGAAGTAGCATGACCTTCACCCGTTGAATGTGCCGGATAGCCGTGATTCACTCCAGAGCCACCCAGTGATGTTAGTGTGGTAGTACTCTGGTGCGCCAACCATCGTCGCTTGAAGCTTGTTGACCAAAGCTTCATGACATCGTTAATGACCAGAGCTTCGCTTTTAGCTGTCTGGGGTATTTTGGTCATGAGATTTTGGAAACCAATCATCCAGTGAGGTCTGGAGATACTGGGTACTGATTTAGAAATCGAAGATAAAGGTCAGGCAAGGATTTGGGAAAACCCAAAATTTGGGCACAAATTTGGGATTGTTAGCAAACTATGGGCACCATTTTGGAAATAACCTACCAAAGAAAGAGGACAGTGGCAAATCTTAAGAAAATGAAGTGCAATGCATTTTTGCAAGCATAGTTCACAAGACACCATAGTCTTCTTCAAGCAATTGCGTTGGATTTTTTTCACCAAACAATGTGCTATGGAGCAACCCTTGCAACAGAAATGACTTTTCCCCTTCTCTAGAAATCCCTGTTGAAAGCAATACAAAAGTCCCCACACTCAAATTCAAAGTAACCCCTCTCCACTCTCTGTTCCAATGTAAATGGTAACCATTGTATGATCTCCTTCGCCCCTATGAAAATGATGACCCAAGCTATTGCAACTGCCCAAGCTAGGTTTCCTCCCTTCCTGAGACAAACAGCCAACTCGGCTCATCACCATTACCCCCTCATCCATGTCTTTGTAGTAGCAAGAATGTTCCCTGCACTCCTGTGATGAATGGCAGCAATGATTGTCACCCTTCCCTTCTCCTTAATAGGTTTTTCCCCTTTCATTGATGCATGGTAATGAGGGTGGCGTTAATTGCTTCCACACCGACTGCCTGAAGAGACGAGCCTCCATGGCAAGCCTCCATTGAAACTACCCCCATGGTAAGCCTCCAATGCAGACATTGGATTTGCCATTGAAATTGGGAGAGAATTGCAAGCTTCAACGAAGCAAGTGTAAATTCTGCTCCATGCGCATGCTGCAGTATACACGCACAGCTTGTGAGGCAAAAAATTCTGCTTCAAGTAGATTTGCGCAGATCTGCTGGCTCATCCATGAGAAAAACATATAATATAAACTAATATTTACATGGATGCATTTTAGTAATCATAGACATAGGGTTAAATATCATAACCCATGAAAAAGTGTCTTTTATTAAAACATCTACTATGAAAGACATCTAAAAAAAATCACAAAAAAAGTGATGCAAAAAAGAATTATGTCAAAAAAATTAAAAAAATGACACAAAGAATATGTCAAAAAAAATGCAAAAAATGATATATGTAAAAACAAAAGAGTCACAACAAGTGATCTATGTCAAAAAAAAATCACCACAAAAAAAGTAATGCAAAAAAAGGCTACTACGCAACGCCCAGCAATTGCCAAAGTAGCAGTAGTGGCATTGTCAGTTTCCACATTAGCCTCGCCAAGCCATAATTCCATCTCTGAAAAACCCCATCACAATCTTACCGCTTTAGCGATGGTAGATGGCCGAACATCCTTGGGTCAAGAAAAAAAGGAAAAAGAGAAACAATTGCCTCGAGTGACCAATGAGGGGGCAATTACATAACCATGAAACAATCGCACACAACATGTTTGATTATGCCAATTCAATGATAAGAAAGCAAAATTACTAGCCAAATCAATGCCAAACCTTGATAAAGTCAAGCACCAGTTCAAACTTAGAAGACCAGCCTGTAAGGCCTTAGAATGTGTAGGGTGTCAATCGAGCACCAGTCCACTCAAACTTAGCCAGTATACAAGCCTTGACAAAGTCAAGCACAAGTTCAGACCTAGAAGACAAGTTTGTAAAGCTGTGGAATGCATAAGGTATCTATTCAACATCTATCTACTTGTTACTTTGAAAAAAATATACATATATATAAGTAAAAAAAAGAGAAAAAAGTAAAAAAAAAAAAGTAAGATGCATATAAAAAAAATCAAAGAAAAAAGGAGCATATATAAAAAAGGATTAAAAAAGAGAGAAAAAAAACAAAATGCATATCCCAAATCTCAAGCCACTTTAGTACCATAATTACAAGAAGATAATCCACAAGCAGTAAATCCCACCAAGCTCATAGAGAATGACTTACCCAAAAATTTCTACCTCACTTAGGAAGAAATCACTACTATTACCATAAGCTACTGTAATGCCCAAGGCATTGAAATATGGGAAGTGTTGAAATATTTCTAAGGTTATGATAAATGTGAACTGATTGGGAATTTTGAAAAATATTAAGTTATTATTTACATATAAGTGTGGAACTATTGTGGTGGAAGTTGGATAGACATATGAATGAGCTGATTAAAAATGTGATTTGATCTAGTTATTTAAGGAAATTATTATGAATTTTATGTGATATTTTTATTCATATATTATAATTAAGGAGGGATTAAATATATGAGAAAAAAAAAGCAGAAATGGAGAAAAACCAAAGAAGCACAAGAGTATATTAAGAAAATGGTGAATTTGAAAAATGGGTCATGTGTGATCAATATTTGGCATAGATTATAAAATAATATGAAAATATGGTCAACATAATATTTGTATATCTTGAAATTATATTTCTAATGCATCAAAAACCATCTAATTTGGATATTGGATGTAAAATTTATGATCAATGCACTAAAACTGCTCCATAGGGGTAAAAAGTACCAAAATTACCAAATTGTGTCACTTTCTTTAAATTTTTGACATATATGGGGACATATTTGAAAATTTTAGTTAACATGAAACTTGTATCCCTTAAATTTATCTTTCTAATACCTCAAAAATTATGTCGTTTGGATATTGTATGTAAAATATATGCCCAAAATACTATAATGGTGTCTGGCTGTCAGGTTGGACATCCAGTAGATGGATGCCTCGATATCATAATTTGATGTCACGACATTGGGATTTTGATGCTACGACACTATATTTTGATGCCATGACATCACTTTAGAAATGTGATTTTACAAGGCATCTAGTGAAGGGGATGCTGCGGCAACAGATTTTGATGCCGCGACACTAAGATAATTTTTCAAGCAATCAGTGAGTTGATGCCGCGACATTGAGATAGATTTTCAAGCAGTCAGTGAGTTGATGCCATGGCACTAAGAAAGATTTTCAAGTAATCAGTGAGTTGATGCTGTGGCATTAGTCTGATAGTGTACCAGAGCAGCGGAAAAAAATTAACATTTTAAGGATGAAACCCATTCCGTTTTTCATTTTATTCATCTTGTTCTTCTTCTCCAACACTGTTTTTCTTTCCCTAACCCCATTATGCCTTATCTCTCTAGAAAAAATGTGGATTTAGATAGATAATTACTCAAGCATGATTCTAGGCTTGGGTTTTGATGTTTGGATGGTGAAACAGGAAAGCAAATCCAATTTTCTTCCATGAGAGGATGCTATGTAGAGACTTGAGCTTGGATTCTTATCCATGGGTGAAAGCTACACACGAATTTCATGGTAAGCTACTTTTCCACATCCAAAATTGGGATTTTGTAAACTAGGGTTTCATAAAATTTTTGTCAACACTGGGAAAATGAGGGTAAAATGATAAGATTATGATATTAAGCATGGGGGAAATGATTAAATGATTGATTATCATGATTTGGGCATGAAAATTCATAGATTTGGTTTGCTAGGGTTTTGATGAATAGTGTAAATTGGGGGAATTTCATGAGTCAGATATAGAATCATGGGAGAAAATGATTAATACATGATTTATAATATTTTATGACTTATATAGGGTGATTTGGACATGTAGAATCTGAATTGGAACTATGGCCTAAGTAGGGTTGAAAGGGGATTTTTGTGTATGGGTTATGTGAGCCATAAATTAGTTGAATTAATGGCTTAATTAAGTTATTTTAAATATGTTTAAGGGTTAATCATGTTAGATACAAGATAAATGTTACAAGGAAAGAAGATTCCTTGTAATAATGTGTGAAGAAACTCTGTTTGAGAGATGCTTTCAAGAGAGAAATGATGCGAGTGATTATACCTATTGTTGCCTGAGAGTGGCTATGAAAGAGGCATTACCATGATGTATATAATGCATGAAAGCCATAATTAAGAAATGATTAAAGTAATATTGGAGTGTGGTTATGCACATGATTGATAGCATTTAGCAATTGAAATTCATTGAATTGCCATGACTGCTGTTGTAAATAAATAGCGTTGTTGTATATTTAGGATCATGTGTATATGGATGGCAAGCTAAGGAGCTTAAAGAGTTAAGGAACTTGGCGATTTATAAAGTAATTAGGCTCCCTCCTTTGTTTGTGCTTGAATGTATGATTTGATGGCATCATGAATATTCCAAACCTCTGGGCACCATGTTTTCAAGGTTATTTAGATTTTGTTGTGAATGCTTGAATTTTGGGATAAGGAGTATCCCTTGAGCTTTCATTGACTGATATGAAATTTTTGTTAATTATGTGTTTTATAACTTTGTGAATTATTAGGGGTCAAAAATATCCCGTACTTCAAAAATAGGTTGATATGTATTTGTTCATGATTATGTATAATTATGGGGATAGTGAGTATCCAAAGATCTTATGTTAATTTCACTATGAGCTGATATGATGAAGTTTGTGCATGTTATGCTATGGTTTTGACTGTGATAGTGAAAAAATGAATGTGAATGTGTTATTTCCAAATATTTCAAATTAATTGTTTACTAACCTGCCTACTTACTGAGTTCCCCTGGAACTCACGCTTCTTTTATTTTATTTTTTAGTTGACAAGTTAGACATTGGAGCTAGTGGGGACTAATACGCATATGTGAGATGTGAAGAGGGTTGGTTTGGTTTATGTTTATGAATTATAAATAAAAATTCCTTTGTGATAAATAGGAAATTGTAATTATTTGTGAAATCTTGCAAGTAATGTATCAATTCCTATATGGGCATGTCATTATATGGGATAAATATGTGCAACATGTGTGGATGTACAATGTACGCAGGTCCAGTTATGTCATTGCCATTATAAAGTGCCATGTTAAAGTTTCGATTTTGGGCAGGAATGTGGGTTGGTGTGATTAATGAGATTAATGATGCATATTTGAACTCTAATCTTCATTGTTGTATATGTTTGCGTAAAAGTTTGAAATTATATATGTATGAATGTATATAGGTGAAATTATATATGTGGGAATGTATATAGATGATATGTATGATTGTATAGGTATATATTCCTTATATTTTAGGGAAGGCTTTGCCAAATTTTGGAAAATTTTGGCAACATTCTTCTCTAGAACATAAGATGGTAGCATCCTGCACAAACCCTATCAGGGAATAATATAATAGATGACCAAAATGAATAGGGTGGGGGTGCAGGGCGTTACAGCTACCCATGAAGTTTTGATTAGATCGAATGGACTAACCTATGAAGCTGCATAATGGGCAAGTTGTCCATAAGACCTTGTCCTAACCAAACCAATAAAGCCGCGGAAGCATAGGGCATCATCTAATGGCAAATTCAATACCCAACACCTTCCAAACAATAAGAAACGAATCCTTTCAAAGTCATCTCACTACTTAGACATCAATTTTGCAATAAGGCGAAGCTACAAAGTCCCAAAACAAAGAAGAAGGTAGATCATCATAACAGAAGACCAAGTGGGCATCTACCACTTTGCCATTCACAAACGAAGTCACCTCTGGCAAAGGGGGGCAACTGTAGACACCCCTACTAAATAGATTGGCAATATCTGGATAATAGGCCAAGCCCAAAAAAGACCAATTCCACTGGCAACATCATATTTGCATGATTCATCATAATATAAAAGTATTCAAGAGCCCTCTTAATCACCTTACACTTGTCACAATCTAGAAAGGGTAGTTCATTTGTTATAAAAAGGGGGCATTCCCCCCTCTTAAAGAAGAAGGAAAATGGAGGAAAGAAAGGATAAGTTGCTGTGATAAAACTCTCTCCCTTTCTTCTCTTGCATAAAGCCCATTCTAGCCACACATCCAACTCCATTCCAATAGCCTCTCATCAACATTCCAATAACATTTTCAGCAAAGTTCCAGTAGCATTGTGGTCTAAGAAGTGTTGGAATTTAAGTTGTTCTAGCTACCACCCCATCCCTCCTGAGCTTGAGCATCCATTTTATATTAAAGTTAGTCACAAAGCTATACTCTTTTGTTTCAGATTCCTATGGAAAGAATTGTAAGTTTAGATAAGTTTAAAGAGTGTATGTTAAGAGTCTGATTCCTCTTTGAACTTGAATTAATGGTGACTCCAAATAGCAATGCATTTCATACCAAACATGTGTGGCATTTCTAACTTTTGAATCTGCAGAAAATGCTAGAACTATTATTTTCATTTGCACGAATGAATTAATATAATCACTGATGTTATATACCATGTATTTGTATTAATTTCAACATCCTTTCATTCATTTGCAAAAGAGTATAGCTGTTCATTCACAAGTCCATTCTAGGTCACTCAAAGAGTAGCCCATAGTAGCATTCCACTCAAAAGGGGTGCTACACTTCTTGAAATCAAATATACCATTGCCTAGATAATTATTTCAGGTCATAAATGAAATTTTTCATGCGACATACTTTGTGCTCGTCCCATAATTTGAAAATTCATTGTTGATCCATATATATTTCTTTGTCTAGTTCTCCATTGAGAAATGCTGCCTTTACATCTATTTGAAATAATTCCAAATTTAACCATGCAATGATAGCTAGAATAAACAATTCTCATCACAAGAAAACATGTTTCTTCATAATCAATACTCTCCTATTGGGTATAGCCTTTTTCCATAAGTTAGGACTTGTATTTGTCAATGGATTCATCAATCTTGCACTTTATTTTAAGAACCCATTTTTACCAATAGTTTTGCACCCAAGCGGAAGATCAACCAACTCTCATATATTGTTCTTATCCATTTAGGCTATTTCTTCTTGCATTGCATTTATCCATTTAATAGAGATAGATGATTTTATAGCCTCATTGAAAGAAGCTAACTCGTCATCATTCTCAGCAATACTTATGAAGGACTATACTTCAATTTCAAAGCAAAGATGAGGAGCAATTCCACATTTTTTTCTTCGTATTTGTGGATATTGTGAATCATGTGTTGATATACTTCCACTTTACAAGATGTCACTTCCAAAATCTCTAGTTGTCATTGGATAAGATTATGATCATCCTCTTGCTTATGAGATAAGGATGCGTCATTTTGATCATCTTGCAACTATAAAGTCCAAGATCTTTCTTGACTTTACCAATTCTTAGGAAATCATTTTTAAAAAAGTCTGCATTACATGATTCAATCTCAATTAATCTACCATTTGAATATTCAAAGTACCTTATAAACATACTCTTATTAACTTTAGGCCTAACTTTCCATGTTTATGGGAAAGATTGTGAACATATCTTACACATCTTCATGGATGTTAGCCTTCTAAAGTAGCTTTTTTATTATTTATAACTCATATGGGGTTATAGAAACTAATTTTGAAGGCACTCGATTAAGGATTTAGGCTGCAGTCAAAAGTGCATCTACCTAAAAACTAATAAGGAGATTAGCTTAAGACATTATCGACCTAACTATCTCTAAAAGAGTACGATTCCTCTGCTCAACAATACCATTTTGTTGTGGAGTATTTAGAATAGTTAACTACATTTGTATGCCTTTTGCCTCATGATATTCTCTGAATCGATTAGAAAACTATTCTAGCCTCTATTAGTATCAAGAACCTCTAAGTTCTTCTCTTATTTATTTTCTACCTCCTTGGCAAAGCTCTTAAAATAAACTAAAGCTTTGGATTAATGTGATAATAGAAATATTGAACCATGACATGAGTAATCATTTATAAATGTTATAAAATAGGATGACCATGACATGATTTAATATTCACAATTTCACAAATATCAAAATGAATTAGTTCTAGAGGATGAGTGGCACTTGTCGCCTTACCAAAAGGCTTTCTACATGCTTTGCTTGCCAAACAAGGATCACAAATAGGTAAGCTTATTTTATTGAAAGAGTTAAGAGCCCTTCTTTAGCTAATCTATTAATCCTATCATTGGTCCTTTTGGCTAGGCTTATCCTAAGAGGGGAAGGGTGAATTGGGTTTATAAAATTTTTGTTAAAACCCCTATAAATTTAAAATCCATTTTTAAAATTATTTGCAGTTTATATGTAAGGAATCAAACAATGCAAGTAATTACACACAGTAGACACAATGTATAGTGGTTTGATATAACTTCTCTACTCCACTCTTCCAAATACTCTCCCTAGTGTCTTGGGTTCCATTATCTCAATAAGAAATATAAATTAGCGCTATTACACTCTTCTAGATTCCAACTCTGGTGGGAGTAAACTCTCAATACCAATGTACTCTTCTAGATTCCAACTCTAGGGAGCATAATACAATCCAACAAGTTGATTTTTAATCACACTCCAACAAACACCCTTGTTCTTTTTGAGATTGGTCTCCAACACCAACTCAAGGTAACAAACAAATAGAAATAAGGAAGAAAAATACACTTTTAATATGTTTATCAATAAGAGTGCAGGGGAGGCTTTAATACACTTGAAAGCATACATCAATGTTGGAGATTCTTCTCACTTGTTATATGTGAAAGACTTGAAAGAGAATTTTTGAAGGTTGAATGCTTTGGCATTGAGTTGTAAAGAGACTTGAAGATTAATTCTAAACAAATGCTTGCAACATTTTCTTGAATCTTTCAACTTAACTTCTTTCACAGATTTCTTCAAAATGGAATTGTTGAGGATAGTTGGCACTCATTAAATGCCAGGGAATGTTCAAATTTTCTAACTATTGGAATTATCAAGCGCTTGGCAGGCAACTATAGTATGGGCTATCATCTGTAAGCAACTTTGATATTGGTTGCAGTTGTTCTTCCCAAAGATCTCTCAAGTCTACTTGTTGGATGTTGGCAAGCAAATCACAGGCGGTTGCGGTATTTGGCTATGCTTCTCAAGCAATGCGGCAGGTGGCTTGGATTTTCTAGCCACTTTAGGCTTCAAGATGGTAGGAAGTATGTGGAGGCACCTCTCCTTTAGCTACAGGGTCTTGGTGGTATTAACAAGCTACTGCGGTATCCGTTGTGGTCGTCTAGAGTGTTGTGTCCTATTAGAACACTACAGGCGGTTGCTATAGGCGGTTGGCATTTAGCTGTGTTGCAGGAAAATGTGCAAGTAGCTGTATAGCAGCTACCACTTGTACTAAGCATTTTTCACACTTTGTAAATTTCATTAGCCTTTTGATTTTTTATTATTTTCACTAGTTTTTTTGTTAACCATTAAAATATATACTTTCTTGATTGTATTGTAAGTTGGATCATTTACAATCTTTCCCCTTTTTGATGATTGACAAAACCTCATGTGGTTATGTGACTTTGTCATTATGAAATTGTGCATGACTTGTGATGTATATTATATTGAAATTTTATTGAATCAAGATCATATCTGAAATTCAACGTATGCATTGTTTATGTTTCCAATTTGTATCTTTCAAATATAACTTCTACACTTGTAATCAAATAACATTTTTATAGTCATGGGTACAATTCATAATTTCAATGAAGTTAATCAATCATAACACCAATAGCATACTTACAATAATCAACCAAGTTGCAATTAGTCTTAATAGAATGATCACAATCACTATATATGATATTCAAACAACTTAGAAACAATTTAGAAATTCTATCAAACAAGTTTTAAGTACATCAATATATCTTAAAACATCAAAATCACACATCTTAAAGCATTGCATATACATGAAAAACCTTACTATAAGAGTCACTCTCTCTCAATAAAAAGACAATCTCTCATCAGCTCTTCACTTCCTCTCCCCCTTTTTGTCAAGCATCAAGGATTTGAGTATTGGTTTGCTTTTCTTAAGTAGTCTACGATCAACAAGTATGAGATGCTCCCCCTAAGTAGTGCCATGTCCTACCGGAGTGTTGATGAGCTCAGATAGTGAGAAAGTAGACTCATAGGCCTATGAAGATGGTGGAGGAGTGGATGCATGAGCTAGTACTTAGGCTGGAATGGACTCAAAAGTTGGAGTAGGAATTGGATCTGTGTAGGTAGGGCAGTGGAGGCCAAAATGAGATAGCAAAACATCAAGTTGTTGCCTAATATGTCCTTAGTCTCTCTGAATCAGCCTAACTTCCTCCTAAGGACCTTGACTTCCTAAGGGAGTTTAACAAAGGCTGAGGATGGTCTAAGAGTGGAAACCGGAGGTGGAATCTATAATAAGGAAGATGTATGCTGCATGGGCTGAGGATTACCTGCCCTTCTCTCCTCTTCTCCTCTTTCTTCCTCTACTTCTCACCCTCACCTTGCTCCCCTTGAGAGAGTGCACTATTCCCCTTAGTAGACTCTTCTTCCTCCTCCATCTCTCTTTTATGTTTCTGATCATGCTCTGTTCTATATTCCTCCTCTTAGATTTGTATTTTCTTGAGGAGAGTGTCACTAACCTAGTCCTTCTTCTAGGTGGACATATAGAGTACTGACTCTCCTTGTACGGGTACTTGCAAATGTTTAAATACTTTTGTTAGCCACATTCCATAGGGTACTGCATGATCTGTATGGAAGGTATGTAACCAACAACATTTAACATGAGTTTAGGGAGGCTAACATTTTGGTTGTTATAGATCATCCATAGCACCTAAGCCTTTCGCATTCTTGTTCAGTGCCTCCTAACTTGGGAAGTAACATTGATTCCATGACTTTTCTGAGGACCCTCATCTATATAGTCGTATCCATTGTCTTCATATACTAATGTGCAGGGTTGTAAACATTCTTACTAGATAGGCCAAACAAGTCACCCATTAGAATGCATGAGCAAATAGGGTCAAACGAATCGACCGGTGGTTGGTCGGGCTAAGCAATGTCTGGCATGTTGCCACACCAATTAGGCAAGATGTAGACCTTGCATCTTGCGTAGATCAGGAGGTCATCCCATTTTCCTCCCTACATCAACCAAGTAATCTCCACCATTATCAACCTTGAGCCAATCAAGTGGTTGTTCCATTTTTTTCCTAATAATGGCTAAGCAAGTTTTGCCACCAATGTTGTTGAAGCATCGCCTATCGCATTGCCACACAAAAGTAACAAGGTGCGGGTTGTGTCATTGTTGCTACCCACTATGCTAGTGGAGTAATCGGTGTTAGGCCACAACATTGTCACTTGCTGCTATGCCACCATGATGAAGCAACTACACTAGTCAGGCAAACTTTGTAATACCTTGGAATTTTTGGGTAAGGAAAAATTTTTGTAAACATTTACTTTGAGCATTCATGAGATAACTTGATATGATGAAGAAATTTTTTCTAAATGGGATCGTTATATGCATATATTAATTTCTTGTGAAGTTAATTTGCGTTTTGAGCACAAGTGCATGTTAAAAAGAAGCTAAAAATGATATAGGCATCACTTTGAGGCTAAACGACTCATAGATGGAGGCTAAATCAAAAACAAATTTTAACATGAAAGTTGTAGCCCTTGAAATTATATTTCCAATACATTACGAATCATATGATTTAGACATTGTATGAGGAAGTTATGTCCAATAGACCAAAACTATTCTTGGTAGATAATTAAGGATAAAAAATGATGAGATTAAATTGCATAATTTAGAATTTTGTGTATTAATTACGCAAAATAATTTTGAAAATTTGTATGTAAGACTCATAAAGATGAATATATGTATATAAAGTGAAATTTGCAAATGCTTTATTGATTTCTAGTGATATTTGAGGTTTAATTATCAAGTAGGCCAGAATTCAAGGTAAATTAAATTTTCATGTAATTAATTAATTGGAGCAATTTTACTCATGTGACGCCCTGCCTCTCAAGGCGCAACCCTAATAATTTCACTTTATTTTCAATATAATTTCCCCACTTTTAGGTTAAGGGTGCTCGGGTCTCATTCTATTATACCTATACTTTTCATTATTTTCTCTATAATTTCCCTACTTTTAAAGGAATATTCTGCCATAATTTTGATAGGGTTTGCCCTGAATTATATGTATTTAAACCTGATATACAATCATCAAATACATTCCTAATATCCATATCAATAATTTCTAATATAAAACATTATCATCAATAATAACATCTAAAATTTAAATTACTAAACCCTTCCAAATAGCCCAACTTACCCACAGCCCAGAACCTATATCACCCCATGATGGCAACAACATACTCCATTTCCATGTCATACACAATTTCACTATTATGACATGACATTAAATTTCAAATACATCAATTATAATTAATACAATTATATAAATTACTAATATACAATTATACATAGGGATTCCAATCCTAATATTCAATTATACCGTCCAAAGATTTTCAGTCTTTCTCATAAATCCCTTGCTTGACCTGTCAGCTAAAAACTTAAACAAGAAGGCATGAATCCGGGCAACTCAGTAAGTATACAAATGTAATAAATAATAATTAATCCACAAATAACACATTTCATATCAAAAAATTGATACCCATCATTAGAAATAATCATAAATGGATATATGTTCATCAATTAGTACCAATAAAGAAATCCCTATTATTTTCATCCAAACAATCAATCTTACATTGAATCAACTTCAAATCAAACATACAACAAAGGGATATTCTCTATCCCTCATGTTAGATATTCAAGCTGAATCAAACATCAATTATTCTAATCTAAGGGACACTTATTATCCCTAACAACTAAATAACATCAATCTTAACAAATATGGGATATCCACTATCTCCAGTCAAAATATACATGCCTAAATTCATATAAATGGGCTAATCCCCATGCATTCAATAAAACATGCCCAAAATTTTAAACAAAGGGATAAACATTATCCCTAGCCATCTAGTGAAAACAAATGCCTACTTACCTCAATGAGGCTCCAAACCATATCTCTCAAGTTATATGTCTTTTCATCCTTCTCAAATCATCTTGTATAGAGCAACAATCCCATTTATTTACAATTGCAATTCCTAATTCATTTCAAACCAATGAATTATCATTTCTAGATACTACGAGTGCTTAACTTTAACCATAAGGCCATTGATAGCCATTTATTCCATATCAAAACCATTAATACTCCATCACATTCATTAGGGCTTCAAAGTGCTTTTGTTTCTAACAACAAATCCTCATTATATAACATGATTCAAACTTAAATAGCTTGAAAACCATTCAATTAAGTTGCAAACATAGCTAATTTAGGCCCCATACACAAAATCCTCTTTAACCCTTACTTAGGGCATAATCAAAAGTTTGATTCCACCAGTCAAAATCACCCCATACAAGTTCCAAAACATTATAATTATGCAATTAATCATTTATCCCATGATTAATGCAACATAAATTATGAAATCCCTAATTTTCATTATTCACAAAACCCTATCTTAACAAAATTTATAATTTCCCATGCCAAATTATAATAATTATTGTATTAAACAATTCCCCCATGAATTTATAACCATATATATCAATTTCATTCCCCAAAACTACTATTTACAAGTTGGGTTCCAAACCCTAGAATTTGAAATAAGGAATTCGGTTGGGAGATTGGGCTTACCTTTGCTTTCACGCATACCCGTCCTCTCCAAACGAAAGATCAAGTTCCAGACTCCATGTTGATCCTTCCATTTGGTGGAAATAAGCTCTTTCTTCCATTTTTCATCATTTAAATGGGTGAAAGTTGGGTTTAAATGAAAGACCACTTGATCATCTAGCTAGGTAAGATGAATTCCTAGCTAAAATAGCTAGAAACATGTATAACAGGGCTAGGGCAAAAGGGAAAGGAAGAACATAATGAACCAGAGGAACGGGATGACGAAAAATGGCTAAAACGTCAGTTGTCTCGCTTAAGTTGCTGACCCATGCTGTGGCGTCAATTCCATGTCGCAGCGTGGAAATTGCTGTTTGCACCGCCTTAGCACCAATTCCATTCGAAGCCATGATGGCAATTCTGTTGTCCCATTTTTCACCTTATTTCTCATTTTCTGCATATTTTCTTTTTCTCCTTTATTTTCCATTATTTTTTCACATAATAATGGTATAAATTTTACATATTTACACCCCCAAATAATTAGCGTTGAACATACGCTATTATATAGCTTGATTTTGATGATGAACATTCTTAACCAATCATGTTTTGATGATGAAAAAAGACATGAGTGAAATATTAAGGTACTAACAATTCATTCTCAAGTATTTTGGAAAATTATTTTTTCAAACTAATCTTAAGAATATACTTCATGATGCTTAAAGGAAGAAAGTAAGTAAATGTTCAAGAAAACTAAGTATATAAATTACAGATATACTTAAAAGAAGAAAACAAAAAATTTAGAGTTATTAAGAAAACTTCAGAGTCAATTTCAGAGTTGCTCAAGAACTTCTGAGATGAGGATAACCCTTCGGAGCCAATGAAGCATTTCAAAGTCAGTTTTAAGCACTTCAGAGTCACGAGATCACAATCTTTAGAGTCAGTTAAAGCACTTCAGAGTCACGAGATCACAATCTTTAGAGTCAGTTAAAGCACTTCAGAGTCACAAGCTCACAACCTTCGGAGTCAATTGAAGCACTTCAGAAGTGACGAGCTAATGACCTTTGAAGTCAGTAAAGCCCCTCTAAAATACAAAAGTGATAACTTCAGAGTCAACAACATTGCTTCAAAGTCAAGACAAGGTGCTTCAGAGACAATGTTGAAAGCCTTCGGATTTAATAGGATATTCTTCGGTAAATACAACTTGTCAGAGTCAAAAAACAAGTACTTCAGAGCCAAGTGAAGTACTTTGGAGATAGAGAAATATTTTAGAGTTTGGAGTTAGTTCCTTTGGAGTTGCAGGTTAAGCTTTTCAGAGATAGTGAACTCCTTTGAAGTCAGTTCCTGCAAACCCAATGCGAGTCACTGCTGTTGAACCACTTTGAAGCCTCCGAAACATATCTTTGGTGCATCCAATGAGGCGGTGATGTGTGAAACATAAAAAAAAGCTCATATCACTTAAAAGCTTGGAGGATCTGATGCTAATTCATAGCCTCTGAAACCTCACTAAAAAGTACAAAGGTTATAAATTCGATCATTTCTTTGCATTAAATGATTCTCATCTACCACAACGGAAAAAGTCAAAGGTTTCAATATAAAAGAAGTTAAGTAAGAACAAAGAAATCAAGAAGATCATTTTGAGAAACAAAAGAGAGCATTTACTAAGTCTTTAAGGCTTTTGTTTCATGATTTCAACTCCACTGCAATTCATTCAAAGAAGCATTCAAAGTTATCCATTGAACTACTTCTGAAGATTGAATCTTACTGCTTTGTTGTTATATTAACTATGTTTATTGCTTTTGAACTTCATATAAAATCAGCCTGCTAGAGGCATTAATCTTATACACATTTATTTTTGCATATTTCTGCAAGTCAAGGACTTGCCTTTGTATAGTGAAAGTAAGTAGGATACTTGCTTGGTATTTATATAAGTTAGTTGGTGAGCTTGGAAACCAACATATGTATTTGTTTGATCAAAAGGTTACTGATCAAACAAGGTGTTAGTGGAACCCAAGTTTAGCAAAAAAGGCCAACTCAGAGAAGTGGAGTAGAAACCCAAGTGAAAGGCCGAACCACTATAAAAATACCAATCTGAGTGTATTATATTATTAGTCTTTTCTTTATCCTTGCACTATAATCATTATCTGACCAAAAATTTTAAAGACTCAATTCACACCCCCCCCTTTGAGTCACCAACTGAATGGGACATACAATTGGTATTAGAGCAGGCTTCACCAGCTATATCTTATTATTTCATTTATATAACTTGTGAAGAGATCTCAATGGCTAGCTATTTCCACAAAACTTCTTCTGAAGGTCAATCTACCTCTAAACATCTACTATTTGATGGTACAAATTATGGATACTGGAAGATGAGAATGAAAAACTTTTTAATTTCCTCAGACTATCAGCTATAGAAAACTATGGAATAATTGTCATAAATAGTGAAGATAAATACATTATTGAGGACATTCTAGTAGTTGAAAAAGATGCTAAGGCAAAGACCTGCCTTTATATCCTCTAAGTTTGACAAGATATTCTCTTATAATACAGCAAAGGAAATTTGGGGCAAACTAGAGGTTGCAAACAAAGGTAGAAAATAAGTAAGAGAAACTAAGATAAATCTTCCTATGCAAGAATATGAAGCTTTTAACATGAAAAAGATAGAGTCAATCTCAAACATGTTCAAATGATTTCAAAAGATAACAGATGGGTTGAAAAATCTAAGAAAAAAGTATGTAGAGCCCAAAATGGTAAAGGAAATTTTGCGATCCTTGTCAAAGCAATGGATGCCCAAAGTGACAGTAATCTATGAAGCAAGGAATTTGGACACAATAAGTTTAGAAGAGCTTATGGATTCTCTTATGACTCATGAGATGTTAGTAAAGCAGAAAAATATAGAAGAACCAAAGGGCAAGAAAGTAATTGCTCTTAAAGCTTAGTCAAAGAATGATGAACCCCAAACTGATGCATCCACAAGTGGAGATGAAGATGAGGAGATGGCAATGATTATAAGAAGATTCAAATCCATGCTAAAGAAGAAAAAGTTTGGAAATAGTTTAAGGAATAATTTTGGAAGAAATGACGCGAAGAAAGAACCACCCATCTATTATAATTATGGAAAACCTAGACACATGGAGTTTGATTGTCCAGAACCAGACAAGAGACAAAATGATCAGCAAAAGAAGAGGTACAACTCATACTTTGATAGAAAGAACAATAACAATAACAACAAATTAAGCAAAAAATTTCAAAAGAAAAAAAAGCTCTAGTAGCATAGGAGATGCTAGAGAACATAATAAATGAAAGTGAGAGTGATGAAGAAGAAGAACATGAAGCTCAAATCAACCAAATCAAATAGAAGTATGCAAGATGAACTTCAAATGGGAATCAACTTCATGGCAATCCATGAAGAGGAGGAAAATTCTGATTCTAAAACTCATAGTCATGAAGAAATGCTAGAAGAATTATATTCAAATTTCATGACTCTAAAAGAGAAGTACAAAGAGACTAAGAAAGAGCTCAAAATAATTACAAATGAATTTTCTAAAATGAAGACAGAAAATTTTAAGTTCAAGAATAACAATAACACCAATAGCATACTTGAACAAGTAGTAGCTGAGAACAATGTTCTGAAAAAGAGACTGACTTCCACTCTATTAAGAATGAAACCAAAGAAAAGAAGTGGATAACAACAACACAAAATTTGAGCCTAAACAAACTACAATTTAGGTTCCAAAGACATGTGCAAATGTACTAAATGCAACCCAAACTCCTTTAGTTAAAACAATATTGCCTAAGAAACAATGGGTACTAACACTAACCCACTTGGACTCATTCCCAAATGGGTACCAAAAGTTAAGACTTAATTTTATTCATGCAGGTGTGCTTGGGAGCCACAAAGAGTAGTAAGTGGTATATCGATAACGCTTGCTCAAGGCACATGACAGGGAATAGGGAACTATTCATGGAGCTGAAAATGAAATCTGGTGGAATAGTAACCTTTGGAGATAATGGTAAAGATAGATTAGTTAAGATAGGTAAGGTTGGCCAACCATTATCTACTATAATTTTAGATGTATTTTTAGTAGAAAGATTGAAACACAACATTCTTAGCGTAAGTCAGTTCTGTGACAAAGGCTACAAAGTTATGTTTGAATCTTAATTCTGTTATATATTGGATAAGTCTCAATCAGTTATAGTGTATGGTAGAATACATGGAAATATATATTTGGTTGATCTTTCTAATATTCAAGCTAAGTGTCTTGTCATGAATGACAATGAACCCATGTTGTGGCATAGAAGGCTAGGACATGCCAATAAAAATCTGATTAAAAGATTGCATAATAAACATATTGTTGTTGGCTTACCAAAACTCAAGTTTGACAATCAGTCGTGTGATGCTTGCATGAAAGGTAAGCAAGTAAAACAATCATTTAAGTCAAACAAATAAGTATACACAACCAAACCCCTTTAGTTGCTACATATGGATTTAGTTGGACCAACAAGAACTAGAAGTCTCAGAGGGAAGTATTACATATATGTTATTATGGATGACTATAGTAAATTTACCTGGGTAATGTTTCTAGCATCTAAAGATGAAGCTTTCTTATTCTTTAAAATATTTATTAAACGTATACAGAATGAACAAAGTTCTCATATTATTGCCATAAGGAGTGATCATGGTGAAGAATTTAAAAACCATAGATTCACTAATTTCTGTAAAAATAATAGAATTCTTCAAACCTTCTCTGCACTAAGAACACCCCAATAAAATGGAGTAGTAGAAAGGAAGAATAAATTCTTGCAAGAAATGGCAAGAACAATGTGGAGTGAATAAACCCTGCCATAGTATCTTTGTGTTGAAGCTATGAACACTGCATGTTATATTATTAACATAATTTTTGCTAGATCCATACTCAATAAAACTCCATTGGAAATATACTATTGCAAGAAAATAAATATTTCTTATTTTCATACATTTTTTTGTAAATGCTTTATTCTTAATATTGGCAAAGAAAACCTTGTGAAATTTGATAGCAGATCTAATCAAGGAATATTTCTGGGTTATTCCATTATTAGCTATGCATTTAGAGTGTATAGCTCGAGACTTAAGATTGTAGAGGAAACCATTCATCTAAAATTTGACGAACATACTAATTCCATGAAAAGACAGTGATTTTGATGATGAGACAGATAATCTTCCATCAAGTGCGGAGAAACTGAGAATACAAGACAAACAAGTAAAAGTTTCACTATCAGAGACAATAATGGATGAAATTGGAACATCCACAATAGAGGTAAATGAGGATGGTAACTCATCTCTTTCCAAAGATTGGAGGCTTATGCATACTCATCCTAAAAACCAAATAATTAGTGATGTATTTGATAAAGTTAGAACTAGATCATCCTATCACCAAATATGTGATAATTTTTCTTTCATTTCTCAATTAGAACCAACTTGTATAGACCAAGCATTAGAAGATGAAAACTAGATTTTAGCTATGGAAGAAGAATTGGATCAATTTAAAAGAAATGATGTGTGGACTATTATTCCAAGACCAAACTATCAATCTGTTATACGAACAAAATGGATCTTCAGAACCAAACTAGATGAATCAGGAATTATGGTGAGTGATAAGACAAGATTAGTTGCAAAGGGATATTGTCAAGAAGAAGGTATTGACTTTAAAGAATCTTACGCCCCTGTTGCAAGGATTGAAGCCGTTAGAATGCTTCTTGCATTTGCATCATATATGGATTTCAAACTATATCAAATAGATGTAAAGAGTGCATTCTTGAATAGTTTCATTAATGAAGAGGTATATGTGGAACAACTTCCTGGGTTTAAAGATCCTCATTGTACAAATCATGTCTTCACACTCAAGAAAGCCTTCTATAGTTTGAAATAGGCTCCTAGAGTTTGGTATGAGAGGCTAAGCAAATTTCTGATTGAAAAAGATTTTTTGAGGGATAAAGTGGATACCACTCTCTTCATTAAGCATACAAAGAAAGATATACTTATAGTTCAAATTTATATTAATAATATAGTATTTGATGCAACTAATGAAAACCTTTGCCAAGAATTTTCTAAGATAATGCAAGGAGAATTTGAAATGAGCTTGATGGGTAAACTCAACTTCTTCTTGGGACTACAAATCAAATAAGAAAAAGAACACCAAGTCAAATATACAAAATAACTTTTTAAAAAAATTTACATTGAAGATGGTAAAAGATATGGAACACCAATGAGCACTTCAATAAAGATGGACAAAGATGAGAGAGGTAAATTAGTATGTAACAAACTCTATAGAAGTATGATAGGATCATTATTATATTTGACTGCAAGTAGACCAGATATAATGCTCAGTGTCTGCATGTGTGCTAGATTTCAGTCAGATCCCAAAGAGTCACACCTAATTGCTATGAAGAGAATCTTTAGATACCTATTAGACATACTAAGCCTTAGTTTTTGGTATCCAAAAGGTTCTAATTTTAATTTGGTAAGGTACTCAGATGCAGACTTTGCTAGATATAAAGTACACAAAATTAGTACCTCGAGATCTTGTCAATCTCTAGGAAGCATGATCATATTATGGTTTTCTAAAAAATAGATAGTTATTGCATTATCAATTGCTAAAGCAGAATATGTAGCAGTTGGCAGCTGCTATGCTTAGATCCTTCAGATGAAATAGCAATTAAGTGATTTTGGTCTTAACTTTATTGATATACCAATAAGATGTAATAACTCAAGTTCCATAAGTCTGACAAAAAATCCAGTTTTACATTCTAGAACAAAATATATAAAAATTAGGCACCACTTTATCGGAGATCATGTTCAAAATCATAACATTTGTTTAGAATTTGTGCCAACTAAAAATCAATTAGCAGACATCTTTACTAAACCTATCCAAAAGATAGATTTAGTAAGTTAAGAAAAGAACTAGGTGTTTTAGATCCAAATGCTTAAATTAAAATTGATAGAACATCTATAAGATGAAGCAGATGTTCCTTATTGAATATTCCATTGAAAAATACACAAAAGAACAAATCTGAAAAATGACATCACTCTTGGAGCCTCGGAAATATCCTTTGGACCCTCCGAAGATTGATCATGCCTCCGAAAATAAAATCTTGGAACCTCCAAAAATCAATCTTAATTCTGATAAAAATTCAATAATCTATTTTGCAGCCTTCAAAATAAATTTTGGAACCTCCAAAGTCCATTCTCTTACTTGACCATTACATAGCCTCTGATGGGCTATGTTACCTCCAAAGTAAAGCTTCAAAGTCACTGAAACATAACATTAACCGATATGTTGCCTCCAAAGATCGTACTTACTGATTTTGGATCTTCCAAAAACTGAATCCTGTAACATTTTGGAGAAATTGAAATCCTGAAACCCTATTTAACTATTCAAAGACCTCTGAAAACCTAAAACACTTTTTTTTTCAGCATTCGATAACCCCCTTTCAGAGATAACCCTCATCTTACTGCTTAATTCAAACTTCTCAGTTCAAGCAATCCTCCCATCGCATCTTCTCCATCATGACTCAAATCCTAACCCTCTTCTACTGCAATGGTGAGAACAAAGGGAACCACCAACTTAGTAGATGGCAAGAGGAAGGAGAGAAGAGTATCCAGAACAAAGAGCAAGCAAAGGAGTCAGACATAAAACCAACACACTTGAGGTAACATTTCTTAATAGTGAGTCTAACTACTCTAGATACATAGAGAGATATCATGATAGAACAATATATAAGGAAGGGTTTTCAACTTTGATGTTTCCGGAGATAGTGGTATGAGATTAGAAGTATGCAAGTGGTATCAACATCAAGGATGGATGGAATATATAAGCTTCAAAGACCACTTCTATCCAAGACTCGTAAGTGCCCTAATTTGTAATCTTAACCTTAGAATAGAAAGGTCATAGATAGGAGAAGTGGAAATTGATGTGTCCATAGAAAGTTTGAGAAGATGTTTTAATCTCCCTATGGTAGAAGCTGAACTAGAGTGGCCTACCAGAAAATAATTGTTTTCAGATTTAGCAGGAGCAGAAATAAATGAGAGAGAGAATTATGTTCACTCTAGACATCTGAGTTTAAATCTCAAATTAGCTTACATGATTATGATAAACAATGTGTATCCAAGAAAGGGAGCAACAGAAGATGTATTAGAAAAAGATGGAGTAATACCGTAGTCTCTAAAATATAGAAAGATAGTGGATATGGAAAAAATAATTTTAGATCATATTTATTTAGTTAAGAGCAAATGGAATGGCTTTGACTAAGCTAATAAGGGAAGCAGGAGCCAGTCTGTTTGAGGAACATATAGAACCACCAAGAGACTCAGACATAATTGATGAGAAGACATTAAAAAGAATAGGTTTCAAGAAAACCTCACAAGGTTGGATAAGTGAAAAACTAAGAAAAGTAGATCAATTAAAAAGATCCAAACCAAAACAAGAAAAAGAAGTAGAAGAAAGAATAGTAAGAGAAGAAACTTTGGAGCAAGAAACAAGAGAGACTCCAAGAGAAGAAGAATGATCTATCAGACTAGAGGAGTAAGAAGAAATTTTAAGAAGAGAAAATGAAATAGTAGCAGCAGTAGCAACCACTTCTTCTTATTTACCCATCAGATCTCCATCACCCATAAGACCCACTCATCAACCATCCACACCAACCACTTCATCAATCTCCACTCTCAACCCATTCTACAACATCTAGAAAATAGACTTACGAACATTGAAAATCTTTTATCCACTCTTGCTCTTCAAATAAATAGAATTAATCAAAGACTCATCTATACCATGTCATTTATGGTCTTAAGAGTTGATAAGATTGATCAAAGATTTGACTCTCTAATATCTCTAACAGAGTCACTCAAAGGTCAAACTTTCCTCCACATTCTCCACCCAAAACTCATTTCTCTCCATTCAGAATGAACTCCCTCATCATAGTAGTTCCTCCCCCACACATTCTCCACAATCATCACTTGTAATTCCTAAGGTTGCTCATCCTCAGAGTGAACCTACTAAAATTGCCTCTCCCTCTCCTCTAACACCGCCTCCTTCTGTTCCAACCACTGAAGTCTTCTTAAACTCCTAAGGATCACCTTTCCAATTCTTGTAGAGCCATTGTTAGACATGAAAAGTATCCCATCACAGTCCCACTCCCTAAAGTCTACTTCCTTCCCCCAGGTCCAGCAGCATGGCTAGATTGGACTGAGAAAGATCTATTTCTGTCAGGAGAACTAATTCCCACTCAAATATCAAAAATTCCTACAGAATGGATAAGAGCTCCAACTCCTACTCCTCCAAAACTAGTTGATGATAATCCTGATATTCTTATTTGAATCTCAAATCCAATTAGGATGACATACTCTGAGTTTAGGAGCAAATCAGAAATAAATTATGAAATTGCTCAGATGTTCCTTTCTCAATCCATTATCCTCTCTCTTAAGGAATTACCTTTTCTTGAACTCTCATATCCTAACATTCTATTTAAAATTCAACTCATTCTTGACCCTCCATTGACTCCAAAAGGTCACAAAATTCACATTCCTGATAAGGAGTCAATTCTTCAATGATACTCTGAGAAACTTCTTCACTCACTTCCCAAGTCCAAACAACCTACAACCTCATTTCCATCTCCCTCAAGTCCACATCAACTCATTCTCATAACTGAGGAAGAATTTACATTCTACTCCCATGCTAATTTTCAAGCCATTGTTGATAATCTTCGTCTTCTATTTCCTCAACTCTATGACAAATCAATGCAACAAACAATTAGGACAAGTTATTCCAAGCCACCCTCTTCACCTGAACCTACTCCACTCCCTTCTACCAAAGCCAAAACTATAAGAAAACCCCCTACTATTCCAAAATCAAAACCTCTACCCCAACCATCATCTTCATCTTAGCCATCCTCTTCTAAACCCAAGAGAATTCCATCTCCAAAAGAACACAAAAGGCTCTTCTTTCTCACATAACCATGACTTATCAAGAATATACTACAAGGATGAATGCCAACATAGAAGCCCTCTTAAAGGGGACTCCTGTATGCTTTCTTGAGTTACTAAACCCAACCTTTAGGGACTGCATTGATTTCATCATTGTCACTAACTGTGGATCCACTGTATATACTCATTAACCCCCATCTACAATTCCTAAAAATTCATTTTTCATTCCACCTCTTCCACCCAAAAAAATCAAGCATTCCACCTCTAAACCATCCAAGTCCTCTCCTACGTCTTCACCCTCACAACCCAAGCCCCCTCTTCCCCCTCACAAAGAATTTTTTTCTAAAACCTATAAAAGAAAACCCAAACTATTTCACTAATTCTGCTGCCTCTACACTTCTCTTTCTTTCTTTAAATATCCCTGATTGCCATTTATCTGATGTAGAATGTTTTTTATAATCTATATTTTCTATGAAGAATCCTTTTTGTATGTAACTTTAGTCATATTTTGTACTTACATTTTTTATCATCACCTGCTATGTTTTTTGCTTGTAATTTTGGTCATGATAGGATATATATATATATTCAATTTGTTTCTTTCCACCTTTTTGATTCTGACAAAAAGGGGGGGGAAAGAAAATGTAGTGATGTATGATATATAATGTATGAAATATAGTGCACCCATTTAGGGTGAGTAGCACTGAATTAATAGAATCTCATTGAAACTTCAAACATGCATTTAGTTGCTTTAAATTCATTTTTGATTAGTCTGAAAGGTGCATCACTCAATGTTTTATTATCATCAAAAAGGGGGAGGATGTTGAACATACACTATTATATAGCTTGATTTTGATAATGAAGATTCTTAACCAACCATGAGCAAAGACATGAGTGAACTATTAAGGAACTAACAATTCATTCTCAAGTATTTTGCAGAAATCTTTTTCCAAAGTAATCTTGAGAATAAACTTCAGGATGCTTAAAGGAAGAAACCTAGTAAATGCTCAAGAAAACTAAGTATATAAATTATATATATACTTAAAAGAAGAAAAGAGAAAATTCAGAGTTATTAAGGAAACTTCATAGTCAACTTCAGAGTTGCTCAAGAATTTTGGAGACAAGAGGATAACACTTCAGAGTCATGAGCTCACAATCTTTGGAGCTAGTTGAAGCACTTCGGAGTCACGACCTCGTAATCTTTGGAGTTAGTTGAAGCAATTTGGAGTCATAAGCTCATAACCTTCGGAGTCAGTTGAAGCACTTCAAAAGTAATGAGCTAATGACCTTTGGAGCCAGTAAAGCCCATCTGAAATACAAAAGTGATAACTTCAAAGTCGGCAACATTACTTCGGAGTCAAGACAAGGTACTTTGGAGACAACATCAAAAGCCTTTAGAGTTAACAGGACATTCTTCAGTAAATACAACTCATCAGAGTCAAAAAACAAGTACTTCAGAGCCAAGTGAAGTACTTTGGAGATAGAAAAATATTTTAGAGTTTGGAGTTATTTCCTTCGGAGTTGCAGGTTAATCTTTTCAGAGATAGTGAACTCCTTTAGAGTTAGTTCCTACAAACCCGATGCGAGTCGCTGCTGTTGCGCCACTTCGGAGCCTCTAAAACATATCTTCGATGCATCCAAAGAGATAGCAACATGTAAAATGTGCGAGAAAGTTCGTACCACTCAAAAGCTCAGAGGATGATGTTAATTCATAGCCTTCGAAACCTCACTAAAAAATACAATGGTTATAAATTTGAATGTTTCTTTGCATTAAATGATTCTCACCTACCACAATAGAAAAATTCAAAGGTTTCAATATAAAAGAAGTTAAGTAAGAATGAAGAAATCAAGGAGATCATTTTGAGAAACAAAAGAGAGTATTTACTAAGTCTTTAAGATTTTTCTTCCAAGATTTCAACTCCACTGCAATTCATTTAAAGAAACATTCAAAGTCATCCATTCAACTACTTCTAGAGATCAAATCTTACTACTTTATTGTTATATTTACTATGTTTATTACTTTTAAACTTTGTACAAGATCAACCCGCTAGAGGCATTAATACTTATACACATTTATTTTTACATATTTCTGTAAGTCAATAACTTGCCTCTGTGTAGTGAAAGCAAGTAGGAAACTTGCTTGATATTTATATAAGTTAGTTAGTGAGCTTGAAAACTAATGGATGTATTTATTTAATCAGGAGGATATTGGTCAAATAAGGTGTTAGTAAAAACTGAGTTTAGCTAAAAAGGCTAACTCAGAGAAGTGGAGTAAAAACCCAAGTGAAGGGTCAAACCACTATAAAAATACCAGTCTAAGTGTATTATGTTATCAGTCTTTTCTTTATCCTTGTACTTTAATCATTATCTAGTCAAAATTTTTAAAGATTTGATTTACCCACCCCCCCCCCTTCCCCTCTTGATTCATCATTTGAACGGGACCAACAATTAGAAATTGAATCAAAATTCTAATTGCATTCACTTGCAATTTGCACAATCGCAATCATACTTGCATCAAATTAATTTTGTTAGATCATCACATTCCGCAAACTACACATAAGTCTCTGTACCCTTAAAAATCAATTCAAATACTTGTTATCCTAAAATAATCATTTAAGAAAATTTTTCAAAATTTAACCACTTGTTAACATCCTTGAGCAAATCATAATATATTCAAATACACATTTACCAAAACTAACCCCCCAAGTGTTACAACTCACGATAAAATTTATTGTTGGGCATCAATATTTAATATATTTTAATGCACTTATGAGTGATGGATTGGATGATATCAAATATGCATGATTAAAGTAAAATTTTTATGAAATTTATAGTGCATGTGCATAAAAGTAATGAGGCACCGCTGAAGCACCCAAAAGCTAATAAAGTCCCATGCTCCACCATCTCCCCAACCCTATTCGAACCTACTCACCAAGCCTCTCATGCCCAAGTTGTTGCCTCTCTTTCCCCTAGCCATTCTCATCCCATTTTGACAAAATTTTTGGTGTGAAAATTTTGATATAGCTTAAACACAAGCATCTACATTCCAATTATTCCCAGATTCATAAGATTGGATGGTGTAAAAAGGAAAAGCCCACCTATTTTGTTGTTGCACATGGAGAGGGCTAAAGATTTGAGTTGGAAGTTGCAATTTTGACGAGGAGTCATCGCATACTATTAGTTGGTAAGCATCCTTTCAACATTTTCTTTTGATTTCTACTTTAAGGTTCAAATTACAAGAGACATGGAGCTATTTTGGGATGATTTAGAATGAATTAAGATGTGTTTTGATGGGATAAAGGGATTAGACACGAACGGCAGCTTGACTATAGCATTTGGGATGTGATTTTAACCATACATTGCTATCCACAAAAGTGGACAACAAGATTGATGGGCTTGATGGATTGTTGGGCATGGATTGATGGGTAAAAGTTGTTGGACATGTCATGGATATTAATTAAGATGTTAATGAGGATTATGTAATGTTAATTATTCCATGGGACAAGTAAATTGTAGCTGAAATTGTATTTCCAAAGTGTGCTTATCAACTGGTTGATAAAATGCTTAAGAAAGGAGCTGTTTGGGAATGCAATGATGTAAGGGCTATGTTAAAACGAATTTGTGGCTAAATTAGCATGATTGTGATGTAATTATCATGATAATTATGTTAGGGATTAAATGTACATGAATGGGAATGAAATTCTTATGGGTTATGTTGCTAAACTTCTCACTTTAGACAATGCATGTCTATGCATGTCTTGTGTTTGACAAAGCGCTTGAATGAATGGGCTGTTTGAAAGAAGAATAAAGTTGCATGATTTATGTCATTAATTTAAATTGTAAATTTCATAATGGGTTTAAAGTGTTAATTATATGGGAAAACAGATTGCATGTGAATGAAAATGCATAAACTCAAGTATGATGATAAAATGGTGAGTAAAGCATGCATATTGTTTATTTAATGAATTGTCTTTAGGAATAATAGGGTGGAGTGTTGTGGCTTGATTAGAAACCCTATTTGATTCTTAAACAGATCCCTCATAGGGTATAACTACATAAAATAAATTATTAGTGAGAAATTATGAATGTGGGTGGCAACATGGTCATTGACATAAAAATTTGCATTAGAGTTGTATTTAAAGAAACATCCCAAAAATGGGCAGCTATATGGAAAGTTTGTATGCTTAGAAATTTGGTTTATTTGAATTGAATTCAGTGAGAAAAATGTAAGTGTAAATAGCTACTGAAATGCCCTTAAAAATGTAATGAATATTGTTATGGAAAGATGGTTTATAGTTCACCAATTAGTAATTTGGAAAGAGGACAACAAGTTGAAATTTTATCATCAAGTAAATTACATTTATAAAGAGTGTTTAAAGGCTGTTTTGTATTTATTGAACTTACCTAATGGTGGAAATGAGTATGGTGATGTTTAGGAATGATAATTAGATCATAAGTAGAGTATTCAAGTAAAGGAAACAGCTAGAAATCTGACTTGGGTGAAATTTCATCCAGTTGTGTAGTTTATGGAATTGAGTTGAATTTCCATTCAACATATGTAAATTTAATATTGAAATGTGCTATATATGTAGGAAACATTGAGCCTTGCTTTGAAAGTTAAGTGGTTTAATTGAGGATTTTGCAATTATCTTCCTTGAGGTAAGTAGGTTTTTTCCAAATTTATACATGAATGAGCATGTTAGTATACTTGCATACGGGCACTAGATTTAATTGATATTTATCCTTAATACACTATGATTGAGTTTATGAAACCACTTTATGTTTATATTTGACCACATGCTTATTATGTTATGATTAGAGCTTTTCAAGTGTTATTTGTGAATTGGTTTTGGTCATATAATTTGAGTTGTTGTAAACATAGCATTGCCATTGGCATGCATGTGGTTATGTTATATAAATGTATATGTTATATGCCTATGGTGGCTTGTAGTTAATCACTTGCATGGTGTGTTGCCTGCGTTTCTTATTGATTGGCGTATTGCCTATGTGGCTTATTAATCACCTATGTGGCGTGTATCGCATGTGTGGCTTATTGATTGCCTATGTGGCTTATTGATCACCTGTGTGGTGTATAGCCTATGTGGCATATGGCCTATGTGGCTTATTGATTACCTATGTGGCGTATTGCTTGCGTGGCTTGTTGATCGCTTATGTGGCTATGTTGGCCTTAGTGGCATATATTTAGCATATATATGTATTTATGAGCTCACATTACATATGTGGCATGGTTGCATATGATATGTATAGGATATTTGAGCATTGATTAAGAGCTAAGTTGGAGAATTTGGGGAATTGTGAATTGTTCACCATTAAGGTAAGTAAGCTTTTCCTATTGCATTTATATGTTTTCCTTTTGAAATGAGTTTGTGAATATTTGACTTGATGGGGATAGTGAGTATCCCATGATTGCATATGGACACTATGTTTGATTGAGATTTAATATATTTTATCATCATTTGAAATGTTAAAATTACATACCTCCATGTATTTGCTTTGAAATTCAAATTTGTTTATTTGTTCAACTAAAATGCTTTTGATATGACATTGCATGACATTTCATTGTGAGTCATGGGTCATTTTGAACTATGAGTCATGGGAGATATGACTAGTCTATGTGGGCTATGATGTATTCTGATAACAGTGAAATATGAATGCAATGTGATAACTTGGGACTTTAATGTGATCTAGATGCTTGGGTGGCATTTGATGTGGTTAAAAATACGAATGTTTGGATAATATGGTTAGATGTGAGTTTGATATGATACCCATAGGATGTGGATATGATATGATGTAACACCAGTGAGGTGAGAGTATGTTTGGATGGCAATATATGTGGTTATGTCTTGGCAGTATCGTTATAATGTGACATGACATGAATGTCTTGATGATAGTGTATGATAATGTCTTGATGATAGTATATGATGATATTTTGATGATAGTATGATATTGATACACCTCAGTGGCTTATGATGGATTGTGCCATACCATTGACATGTCTTAGTGGCTAATTATATTTTTGTTTTATATTATATGCCCCTGGTGGCTATGTTATATGATAAGCCCGTGGTGGCTTTAGTTATGTTATATGCTCGTGGTAGCTTTGGATATATTGTATGCCCGTGGTGGCTATGTATATGTGATTACTTTAGTGGCTGATACTTTATTATGCCATAGTGGCTTATGTTTGGATGGCATGGTACATGATATTGGAGTAGTAGTGATTGATAACTTGTGAGTAAGATACATTTGATCTTTGGTGAATTTGTGATCCTAGTGAGTACTGATGTTCAGCATGGCTTAGTGATGAGGTCTTCATAATGAACATGTCTTGATGAGTATATTTGATGATGTGGTTGTGTCTGAGTCCCTATTATGAGGATGCCTTGATGGTCAGATTGTACATGAATTCTAATTGTGAGGATGACTTGTTAATGATAATGTATTGATATATCTAATCCTAGTGAAGTGTGTTTGAGTAACGAGTACATGTGTATTGTAGGCATAGGGACATGTTGCATTGTCATGCACCTCTGCATATCATAAATGTACCATGTTTTGGATTTTATGGACTTGAGAATGTTATTTCAAATATTTATTGATTATTGTTTTCTAGCTTGCCTACTTACTGAGTTTGTCAGGACTTATGCCATTTTATTCATGTTTTTAGATGATTAGTCATGCGAAGGAGCCCAACCAGGGTTGGTGCTTATGATCGGGATTAGTTGGGATTGGAATTCCTGAAGATGAATATAAATTGAAATGATTCAAATTATGATGTGTATTAAGTCATTGGTAAGATTACTGTATTGGCATGTCATAGTGATAGAATGTATGTAATGTATGTTGATGAACTTTTGTACTAGTCCAATATGCCATTTGCCATTGCAATACGACTAATGATTATATGTCGTATGTGGGTGTATGTGGGTGTATATTATGATTGTATTAGTGATATATACATGATTGGAGATATAAAGTATGTGTGCATGACTATACAGATGTAGTATTATTGTGTATTATTGTTTATGGATGTACGAGATTATAAGGAATTTGATGTACAGGTGTGAATCCTTATATTTCAGGGGAGACTCTACCTAATTTTTTATAGAATTCTTCTCTAAATTATAAGAATCTAGTGCCCTAGGAGGAAGATGTTACAAACAGCCTCACTAATGGAAGGAACAATGCCACCAATTATGCCATTATTACCTTACAGCTCATTGGTGCAAGATGTTGTCTGCCATACTGCTAAGTGCATTGCCCCAACTTCTATAAATAGAAGTGCTACTCTAGGCCAAAGAGAACATATTCAAAGAACCCTCGGTGTTGTCAAAGAGAGAACCCTCTACCCTTGAGGTTAGTTTGCTGATCTCAGACCCTAGGCTAGCCTTTAGGCTACTCGGATAGTGTTGTACAAATATTATGTTGTTGAAATGTAGCTAAAATGAGTCCTCACTCATCTCTTTTATTTTTCTTTCATCAACCTACAATTGAGGATTGTACTTAGATCTCTAAGCTACATCTTCCATGGATTCATGTTAACTCTAATGTTCACAATGTTCCCACTTTTACATGATCCATGATACTCTACTATGGAATTATGCTTATCCGCTCAGTCTATAAAGTTTCCATGCTTAGCATTTGCTTGATTTTCGTAACTTGAGGGATTATTTATTTGGACTATTGAGATCACAGGCAATTTTAATGGTGGAGATATTGCCAAATTACTAAGTCTTTGATCTCAAGTAAACTTATAGTTGTGCATGGTTTGCCAAGACTCATAACCTATACCTAATTATCTTGTAGTCATGGCTGGTTTGTGAAGACTCACATCTTATACTCGAAGTTATGCTTGGTCTATAAAGACTCACAACCTACACCAATTACCATAACCATGATTGGGTAATTAATACTTGCTTCCTACACCGACAGTTGTGCCTAATTTGCTAAGTTTCACAACCTATACTTAGTTATCCCATAGCTGTACCTGATCTACCAACACTGACATCCTACACCCATACCTAACCTATCATGACTCACATCCTACACTCATAGCTGTGCTTGGTTTACTAAGACTCTCAACCTACACTAGTTGTTTGTAGCCATGCTTAATCTACCATGACTCACATCTTACATTCGTAGTTGTGTCTAACTTGCTAAGACTCACAACTTATACTAAGTTATCTTATAGCCATACCTACTTTGCTAATACTCATGTCC
>JAYJMB010038583.1:16132-33249 GCA_036873735.1 Pouteria campechiana | reverse complement strand
GTGGCCTTCGATGTAATTAAATGAAGAGTTCCGCAAGTTCAGCTACATCGATCCAGATGATTATTGCGAGGAATGGCTCAATTCCCTAGCGTTGTGTCATTTGGAGGGCAGCTAAGCGCAGTGCAAATTCAAATCCTTCCACCTACAACCCCAGCAAGGATGATAATATATAAACTGAACACCGACTGGCCTTGCTTAATTGGAATAGCGGCCGATCTTCCTTTGTATAGGATTAGCGGGTGTTACTGTGGCCTCCGTCAGGCTACTAAGATTTTATATTTCAATAAAGAGGATGTTTTCATCTCTTTGGCTGGAGAGCTGATACGCCAAAATCATGAAATACGTAGGGTTTCCAAGGTTGAATTGCCATTTGGAAAACTGATCCGCTATGAAGCATGCCTTTACTGGAGGAGTCCACAGCCTCCACCGTAACGTGGAGAAGGGGCTAGTTTGCTGATCTTTTATTTGGTGAGGTTTGTAACTACGACGGACGGCAATTAGTTGTTGTTAACTTACAAGTTTCGAGATGGGATTCATCTCAAGGCATCATTGTCCAAATTTATGTTTACTTATTTAAATATGCAAGGATGCTGGTAAAAAAAAAATGCTAAGCGTGTCCGATTCCCTGAAGCACTGAATGGTATCTCACACATGATGATCCACACGTTTTTATCTTTGAAAATTGTTAAATCGCTTTCATGCCTCATACCATATGACAAATTATTAATCGTTGAACTCTTATCTTATTCTTTGGCTTTTTAATGGCCTAACATGAGATTAGCCATTGAATTCTCATGTTATTCTTTGGCATTTTTGGGGCCATCAACTTCAGATGTGTCAAAAATACCTCCTCATGAGTTCAAACTGCTACCACAAAGCCCAAAGTCAATGCCCAATACATTTCAGCTATCATCTGAAACGCATCAGATAAAAATTTGGGCAGAAAACATTCAAATAAACTGCTGCTACAAAGACATCCAAATATGCTACCATCTAATAGTACAGAATCATAAAAGAATTCTCTTTTATTTCAATAAAATAACAGCCCATCACAAGTCATCATCAATGTGAACTATACTACCCGAACACTTTAACTGATCCCCATAAATAGAAATGGTAGAGCCGCCAGTCTACCAATGACAGTAACTGAAGTGTTCCACTGACATTTCAGCATCAAGCAACTGCTTCCAAGTTCTAACTGTCCATTCTCTCAAAGAAGTACAAGTAGCCCATGTCCTTTGGGGTATCGATAGAGGCACCAACTTTGTTGTCATTGAAGATGACCCATCTCCCATCTTTGTACACATGTGCAACGTAATGACCACATTGTGTAGAGGTTCCTATGTGGCTCACTATTGCCATTAGCTTGTATCCTGCAGTGCATCCAAATCATATCATGAGTTTGGTATCCTTGCACCCCAAAAATTGTAAGAAGATAACTCAATCAGCAGACGCACATTACAGCAAATCCAAAATCTGAGGTGCATCTGCATCCCATCAAATGCTAGCATGCAGTGCTGGTACAAGATCCAATAATTACAAGGTGCTGGGTGCCACCTTCGACCAAGCATCAGCCACAGGAGTATTGGATTATTAGATATTTTGGAAGAAACCATCACAATAGGAACTAAGCCAGATTTTTATGAGCCATATCATGAGTTTGCCTGAGCAGAAGGTCATGGATAAGACATATCACGCACGACTGGGCTAATCCTTCAATTTCTTGGAAAAACATACTTCATATGTGGAATTCAATTGAAGTTCAAGAAAGAGGAAAAGACATTGTTGAGTCATTTAAGTGCATATGTAAGACAAGGAGGAGGATTAAAGAAACTAACTTCCTGCCCCATCAGGCAGTCCTGAATCACTAGTACTTGGACCATTGCTTGGCGTAGCTTCCATGTCCACCGAGCCTGAAGCATCTGGGTGGCTAAATATCCAATCTGTAGCTTTCTCTATATCTCCACCCTGTGGAAAATGGTGAATTCAAATGAATCCATGGTCACATCATTTCTAGTACTACTCAAGGGAAACCAAAATTATATCTACACGACAACAAGAATAATGGCTATTTTCATGTCACAATCGGTTTAATTTACATATTCCATTCCACATTTAATCCATACTTCAATAATCTATTCTACACACAGTAATTCAAATTCTGTAGCAAAAGTGCCTCAAGAGTCTCCTAGGCAGAATTAAAGGTGACGAACCATCAGGGCTTGGCTTTTGTTCACTTAAATTGAATGAGAAGATACTGCCCGTTTTCCTTAAGCACCAAGTTTTCACCTCATCAGCCAGTGATTGAGGGGTTAGAATATTGAATGCCGGCAGTTTCTTAGGGAAAACATGCTGGGAACCTACCACACTGATGGATTTCCTCACCAACCAAAGCCCGAACAATTACATATTAATTTACCTCAGAAGAATTTTAAAGAATTTTAAATTTTCCAAAGTCTGTAATCCTCTTCCAAAAAGACTGAACCAAAAGCAATACAACCACATTTCTTTATCAAGATCATAAATTCTCATTAAGCTGTATCTTACCGATGCTTTCAAGGCTTTCCTAGCAACCTCTTCTTGAAATCCAAATGAAACCAAAGTACTGACACTTGCTTCATCAACAAAAGACATCAGAACTTCAGCACTCCGCATCTCTTGGGAAATAGGATCATTTATATCTGCAAAGAAGTTCCAGTTTAAAAAGAAAAGAAGAATGAACAGAAAAGAAAGAAAAGATCAACACAACAAAGATGTTTGGTCCCAATTCTTGGCCAACATTCTTAAAACTGGACAATCTCTTGTCTTGGTTGGCATGTTGGTCTGGCTTAGACTGCTTTGAGAACAGTTTGATACTTCATTCTTGCCGGCGGTTTGATAAGCCGAGACCAACAGTTGACCTGGTTATTGTGACAGTCCAGGCCAGTTGAGTACAACAGTCAGTCCAAACCAGTCAGAACTAATAGAATTGTTTTAGAAAAATTACATTAAGGGTTTCAAAAAAAAATCTAGAAGTGGTCAAAACAGAGTCAAAGTATAATCTGCTGCAACCTCACCATTGAGGTAACCAGCACCTAACTGATGGCATTTTCTAAACATTTCACTTGGCCCGGATGAAGCAGTTCACCAGTTTAGCAGTCCAACCACCCAGTTTTTCCAGTCTGCCAGGTTTTTGTAATAAATTGTTCCAAAATGAACAAGACCAACCAAAGGACCAGTCAACAATTGAACCAATCGGACTGCCCAGGCTGATCTGGTATGGTTCTTACAGCATTGCTCTTAGCAAGGCCTCTTCTGAGGGAATTTCATTGATGTAAAATCATGGTTCAGAGATGCAGATTATAGACTCCCAATGGCACCTGCCCACCATGGAACAGGGGAGGCAAAAATGAAATTTCATCCTGGAACATTACCATCCACAATGGTTGCCTCCGAACATCACCAAGAGCACCTACATGATTTCCCAATGAAATCAATTTTAACTCAATGCATTCATCATCGTCCTAGATCCTACATCCTGACAAACTGGGCTCAGCTATATGATTTCTATTATCCTGCATTGTCCTAGATGATATTGACAGTCAAAATGGTAGCTTGTTACACAAAATGTGTATTTGTGTTTATGAATGTGTGTATGATTGTATGTACACATAAATAATAAACCTGGATCATCCATGTGAGCTAGCAGCCAGTTCATTGCTTCCTCTACTCCAACATTTGAGGTGCTAATGGCTGCTTTTTGACAATGCAGATAATTAAATCCCATGCTTGCAAGTTGGGATACAATCTCCTCATTAGCTGAAGGCTTCACTGGCTCATATTCATTGTCACCAGCAACTGCAACATGGAAATAACAAATTAGAAACAATCCTATCATTGCAAGTTAGAATAAAATTCAGAGGCAG
This sequence comes from Pouteria campechiana, assembly GCA_036873735.1. Classification (NCBI taxonomy): domain Eukaryota; kingdom Viridiplantae; phylum Streptophyta; class Magnoliopsida; order Ericales; family Sapotaceae; genus Pouteria; species Pouteria campechiana. Next base: position 29,344 of record JAYJMB010038583.1, on the reverse strand, counting down.
TCTGCATGAGTAGAATTCTCAATCCAGCTCATTGTGCATGTTGGAGTTTGACTCATCTGCAGGGTGCATACTGATCACCAAGAGTAACCAAACCATATTATTGGTGGCCAATACTTCAGTCATCAGGAAAACACCTGCACGCAAATCAATGCATGGCTAGAAAAAGACAATGAAGAATGGTCCACATTCAGAGCACATCTGTTTGAATTTGAATTTAGAATTCTGTATATGCAGAGATCCTCCTGATGAAAGCCCAGATCTTGACCATGGAACATAATAGAAACTACCAGAGCACTGGCATCCTTGAAGAAGCTTAGGAAATAGAAGTCCATTACATCCACACACCAGAACATTAACGAGACATCAAATAGTGCCACTGACCTGCTTCTGGTAGTAGCTCTTCACCTGGCTGCAAACCCTTACTGCGCATATGACTGATGTCTATAACATCCGGCACATCAATATAAACATCTGAAAACAATTTGTCAATAGTTTGAAATTAATGAGAACTGAATACAGTAAATTCCATAAATGCGCATGCAAATAAGAAAGAGAACGTGCACTGACAAAACGGGTAAAAAGCAGGCATGGAAACAGTATACCAAGCTTTTTTGGCACCCAGCCTTCCTCCAACACAAACTTTCGCATATGAAATACCAAATAATCTGGGAAGGATGTCAGACCAGCTGTTCTGCAAACACAAGTTTGCAAGAAAGTAAAGTTATTTTCTGCAATTAAACCAGCTCAGACACTTTAACATTCTCACATGCTATACATGTTAATGGTTCTTTTTCCCTCCTATTATGTCAGTGTTTTCACTGCTGTGATAAAGCAAAGTTAAATTACAAGTTTCACATCAGTAGGTACCAGGCATAGATAATGATTAAACTCGCTAATTACTGATGCTGTCAAAGAAGGAATTGTCAGTCATGTGAATAAACTACTAATTGTTCCCCTCAAACGCCAAAGATTGAAGACAAAAAAATTTCTTTGACAAAGCATGGGAGAATATTTTGGCAAAGGTGGAGAATTCTTGAATAATTCAAGAAATTTGTTCTTGCACCAAAAAAATCTAGCAGAATTGAGATCATTCGCCATGTTCTTAAAACAAAAGATTAAGTACCAAGATTTTCTCATGCCACTGGGGCAAAATATGTTGCCACACATAAATTACCGGGAAGGCAATATACAATTCACCATTATTTGTTTCTACACACAAACTCAATCAGACAAATGTTAGAAATATCACCACAAGCTTACTTGATTGCTGTAGTCTTAGACTTCAAAGCACTGCTGTAAAAGCCATGAACTTCCTCCGGAGCTGAGAAGCTGGCTAAACATGCTTCTAGCGGCACTCTCGGACGTACAATTTCATCAGAAGATCTGCTAGAATTGGATCTACTTATCAAGACAGGCCAAATGTGAGAAACAAAAAAACAACATTTACTTGTTTCTTTCACTCACACTTCCTTTCCCTCCAAAGCCTTTTCTGACTTCAACTTTTCAAAGGCCTGTAGCTGTTCTGAAATTTCAGATTATAAGAAAATCAGCGAAAGGAATCCAAGGCATTATCAGAACAGAATGATTATGTCATCCTAGAATCAAGAGCAAGTGATATTGTAAGTTGTACATTAGCTGATGGACCAGTGACCTTGAACATCAATCGTAAGGCCTTAGCATAGTACCAAAACATCCCCAGGACTGGAGGATGTCCAATTAATTTAGACCATGCTTTCCTATTTCTTTTCCTAAGAATTTAGTCCTGTACATTTGAAGGCCACTGATCAAAAGGTTATGCATATCAATTTAGAAAAAATGTTTACACCTTGAGCAATTCATAATGAAACCAGTTAGATAAAAGATCCTACCTTTGTTTGTGGCTTCATTCAATGGAATGCTTAGAGAAAGAATACAGTCAACCCTTTTGTTATAAGCAACTTTCCCAGAAGGACACAAAATACGCTCTTCAATGCCAAACTTGAAACGCCTTGAGGGGTCCAATTCAGGTTTTCCAGCATTAGCCCGTTCAACTTGATCAAGAAGATGTAGAAAGAATTCCAGGGCATCCTATAAATTAGTTGATGAGAAGCAACCAATCAGAGGATAATGATGAAATTAACTGTACGAATATATCAGAGAAGCTTCTCCTAGAAAGTAGTTTATAGCTGCAATGCCACTAGATGAATGTATCCACTGCTGATATCCAGCAACATTTCAAAGGACCATATGCTATAATGAGCCAATGTTTTTCATCCTAGCAGTTAAATTTCTGGGCACAGCCCGATGGATGGAACCTACCCATTTGGCTAGCAGAAAAATCAGTGTCCCTTCCTTAGATGAACACAATGATGCTCAACAAGAATGTTTCCCTGCATGCATGATCATGCATAAACATGGTTTCTATCTTTTATCTACGTGACAATAATGCCATTCTTTGTCATAGACAAAGAAACAAAGAATTAATTCTACTTCAACCTCCAGACAGAATAGAGGCCAATTCAACATTTATCAGGGAAAAAATTTAATAACCAGAATAGGAATAGGTGCCTTTCAGGAAGATGGCTTTAAACTGACTTCTCATTCTCAGCCCTCACCACAATAAATGCATTTCAGCAAAAATTCACAGATACATTTTCCACCAAAAAATACTGGAAGCCTCTAGATTGATTGTCAGAACCCAAATGCTACCATGAGCTCCTCAACATTAAAACCAATTATCCAAGACTAATTGAACAAAACAAATATAGAGCTGATTACGTTGGCCTTTGTGGCCTTAAATGTAGTCGGAAATTACCTGTTGCCTCATAGAAGAAAACTCAGGATGGCTAGCAGCAATTACAGCCTTGAACATACGTGGGGGTATTCCTTCTTGCTTCTGAAATCCAGTAAGAAGTTAAATGCATTAACTCCAGAAGAAAAGAAAAGGAGCTAAGTCAATGGTAGAAAGACAAAGAAATGACTGCTTTACAAACAGCTTAGGATGCAACATGATGCCAAATGCTAACTATGAAAGTTATTAGACACCAGCCTGGACTCTGGACAAAGTCTTCCATGTCCCTACAAGATTTTTTCCCCTTCTCCTTGTTTTTCACTCTTTTCTAAGTTTTTCTTTTCCCTCTTAAAGAACAATGGCTCCCACTAAGCAGAACTAATATCGTACAGTTGTGATAAGGAAACTACCCAAAAACCATCAGTTCTGGACTCTATTAGCAATTGCATGATGCCTAGGTTGATTCCCTCAAGATATGGTAGAAAACAAATGAGACAATTTCCGAATGTGTTCAAGCACAAGCATCATTGTAAATTGCATGTTCAAAATGCAGATGATTCAACCTGCACCAAAAGGCAGGCCAGAAACTCATTACGTGAGCCACTCAAAAGACTGTTAAAAGTTATACAGAATGAAGAATAATCTGTATTAAACAAAGATATCTTCCCCAAAAGTAGACCCTCTTGGATTAGAGTAAGTTACTAGTGTATTCCACATAATCAATGGCTCATGTCTAATATGAATTTCACATTGGCACATCTGCCATGGATTACTCTCTTTTTATCTCCTCAGAAAGTGGAAAAATCATCCAGCATATAATAGCATCTTTAGACAGCCATCTGCTTGTTTCCTTTGACAACATCATTGCATTGGATCTATAATGGGATAAAAAGTTGTGAATACATACACCACTTGCGGTTGAGTTTGCTGAATTTCCTGTCTCATCTGTCTGGTTGACACAAAAAAAAAATTAGCGTGTCCAAAATAATTAAAAAAAATAGTTGCATGAAACAAAATATAATCAGTTTATATATACCTCAAGAACTGGAACTGAGTATTTACCAGAAAGCAAACCATACCCCAATTTTGTCCTAACACACAATAGCACATGTCAAGAATGTGAGTCTGAAAAAAATGTCAAATTTTTTACCTGCATGGCTAATCAACAAAATAGCTCGACCTAATAAATCTCAGAAAAATAGAATCACAAAAATCAGATCATCCCACTTGTTTATTCCATGTCTCAGACGCAGCCTCTTATTGTTAGAGCAATTCTATGAGTAGCCGCAGAGATCAGGGTAAGGGTAGATTCCATTCTTTGTTCATTCTCTAATTACAAAACCAAAATGTTTGTTGGACCTATAAGGATTTGTTCCAGACATCAATTCTATCAATAATGTTCATCCTACCAAAATGAGAAGTTCCACCAAATTTTAGGACACATCTTGAAGCTTGAGTGGGAGCATTTAAGTGACTTTACATCACCTATAAATGTTTTCGCATTTTTCCAAATGCTGTGCTATACTTGAAGTCTTTAATCAGTATAATTATCGGTACTTGAGTAAACATGTTTTGTCAATATCTTGATGCATGATGGTGATGTGATATGCACATCACATTTACACAATAAAGAATTTTTTATGAAAATATTTGATGTAAACATTTAACTGAATATTTGTTTCCTACATGTATGAGTCATCATTCAGGCCCTATCCCAACAAAATGATGTCTGCGTCATGAATCATACGAAGTCATTCAACTCTGTCATGTACAATTTCTCCATTCAAATAAAAAAACTTCTTCAATGCATGTGAAAGAAAGAAAACAATATATGGCAGCTAAAACAGGATGAGATCATGAAGACTAGGTATTTTAAATCCACATAACACCTATAGATATACTTTTGATTACTAAAAGAAGAACTCATTTTCATAAAGCTGTAATTTTTTCACTTTGGTTAACCTCCAACCAGAACACCACCAAAAAAGAAAATTTCAAGACTTCTACAGTTCCTCAATTACTTACAACTGGGTATTCAAGTCTACAGTTGGATCAGCAGGAGCAGTGCCAAATGCTTTTTTCAAGTTTTGGCTCTCATAATATCTGCACATGTATCAACAGGGTAAAGAGCAGTAGAGTAAAATCACAAAGCCAATAATCCAAGTGCAGCAAAGAGTAGCAATACCAACCGTGAACAGAATGAATGTGTTGAGAATACCACTTGCATAGTTGATGCCATGTAACAGCTGGAGCAAATCAAATGAAAAACAATTAAAAAATAAAACTATTATCAACAATGCCACAGAAATGCGCATGCTATCCATCCAATGAGGACTACCTGTTCCCCAGATTGATGAGTCCTGTATACCCTGGTCCAAATAGAGGTTCAACGTCTTTCCCACTTTCTTGTATGCGATTCCACTCAAAATTGGTATTTTGGTCAAGTTCCCTTTCAGCAGTTGTCATCTCAGTCTGAAAATAAGAAGTTTACTTGGAATAACAATCCACAGCAATAGCAAACAGAAGCTACTAAGACAAAATAGGTGAAATACTTCAGAAGTTGTTCCAGTTAGCTTAGTAAGTCCCACAACATTCCCACTTTCTTGTATGCAATTCCAGTCAAAATTGGTATTTTGGTCAAGTTCGCTTCCAGCAGTTGTCATCCCAGTCGGAAAATATGAATTTTAATTTGGAATAGCAATCCACATCAATAACAATCAGAAACTACTAAGTCAAAATTAACAAAATACTTAGGAAATTGTCCCCAGTTAGCAATTCCTAAGCACCCATAAACTTTATAACTCCCATAAGGTCGAAGCAAAGCTTAATTAACTCCTAATAAATTTATTGTACATTTTGACTCAGGTGAGGCCATTACCAAAAAATTAACATGCAGTCATCCACCATCACCTCTGACTTATAAACAACCCCAAGTGCAGAGCAGGCAAACAAATGAAACATGCTCCCACAAGTAAACATGGTACAGACCAGCAAACTGTAGGTACCAAGAAATCTTTTGGCAGACAATTTCAAACCTAATGATATTAATTGGAGCATGAACATACAAAAACCGCAAGAACAGGCATCTTCAACTTGTGCTAACACCATTAATCTCTGACTTAAAAGAACTGCCACTTTTGGATATTAGCATAAGCATAACAAGTTTGGGATTAATTGCTTTAACTTTTTGGAAGCCTGTGCTTTGGTAAGATAAACCACAACAGACACACAAAAAATTAAAACAATGAAAATAAAAGAATCATGGGCTGTTTGGTACATGATTGGGATGCCATATCAAAGGCACCTTTTTTTCTCAAGTCATGCTTGCTGCGCTAGAATGGGTTGAAGTCACATTTCCACAGTATTGCTATGGTCACAAAATCATTTCAGCATACAAAACACTTAAAGACTAGGATCATCATTCTCCTTGCAATCCACTGCCATGGAACCTGAAAGCAGATCCCACTCTAATCCATCTTATTACACCAAGCAAACTCTCAAGAGTTAAAAATTCGATTGTGCTGTTTGAGTGATACTGACCTTTTTCAATGACGAAAAATCGATGCCAAAAAATGCCAAGTGTTGAGCTAAAAATGGATCCTCAACACTTTCATCCTCTGGATAGGAGAAAACATCTGAGCTGCCACAGTAGGATTACAACAATTAGATGAAGAAAAACCAAACCAGACTTCAAGAGCAGAAGAATGGACAACAACACTTCAACTTGTGCGGTGTGCATTTTATTCCAGAAGAGAAGCTATTTATTGTTATTGCATAAGAAAAATAAAAAGGAGAGGAAATTATGAGAAGATTTATTCATGTTAAATAACAATCAAGAAAACAACAAGACCAGTGTACCATCAGCTGTATGGTCAACTCATAATTGAACCATGGCAAGGTTATCCATGCTAATCTCTATGTCGACTGCAGAGATTTGATGCGAATAAGAACACTTAACAATCAGAGCAAAATATGGTTGAAAAAAGAAAAGGAAAACTAAATAAAGCTAAAAGCATGATCATGCATAGTCAAGATCAGGAAGAGATTTTGGTGTACATTATGCTTGAAGGCATTACCTGCCGCTTCCAGATCAGCTGTGATAGTTCCCAACTTTACAGCAAGAGGGTAGTTGGTCTCCTTGTAGTGTTCAAAGGCATGATTATTGCCGCCACTACCATCCCAGTTTTTCCTCCCACAAAGAATCATTCCATCAGTCAGATTAAGCCAGAGATTATCAACCTTGTCACATTTGCAACATTTCCACCCTGTCGGAGGCACGACAACACCATTGTCAATCTGTAACAAATTCTCAGCATATGCACTGACTTTTTTCTTATCAACCATCCAAGATGCTATTTGTTCTTTCCGTTCGGTGCCCTCACTCATTATAACAGCATCAACTGCCAACCTGACCTGAAAGGTTTCCGATAAAATAAAGATACAGCTGCAATAAATGCAACAAATGCAAAAAATGCTACATCGCCAAGAACCAAACTAGTCATTTTCTACCTTTTCTGGCAACTCAACAGAAGGAAATGGCAGAGAGACATAATCAGGCAAGATTATGATACTGTGTGTTTCTTCATACTCAGGTTCATGACCATCTACAAACCCACCATCCACACCTACAAATAAGACAAAGTATGTGGAAAAGAACGTCAGCATCCTCATGATGGATAGAAACCAAAAGTGTGATAAGATCAATGGAAAACAAAACATGAATGCAGGCAGTCAGTCTTACACTGACATAAGATAAACAAGATTACAAATGAATAAATATAACATTAAGAAGGCCATGGAGCATTTTTTAGTGTTGTTGAGTATGATCCACAAATTAAACCAATGACTATGACATTGTTGAATGATGCAATGAGTATGACATTGTTGAGTGATGTTTTGTTCACTCATACCTAGTGATTGCAATTTTGAAAGTTTCCATCAAAATTTCACTAAAACTTTCAATTTCGGCCACTAGCGAAATGTTCTCAACAGAAAATTTCATAAAATCTCCCTATTAGGCGAGAATTTCGAAAATTTGGGGAAATTTTTGAAATTTTTCCCAAAATATCGAAATAATCTGAATATCTCACCAAGACTTTCGTGCACTCCCAATTTCTCACCAAAAATTTCTACGAAAAATTCAAATAAAAGCCAAAAACTCTAATCGCTACAAATCGAAACACACTCCAGCCTCCCCAAACCTTATTTTCGAAACCCCTTTCACTATTTTGGAAAACAAAAACCACACTTACATTTAAAGATTAGAATGTTGTTAGCATCCTCTTCATCGATTTTCAAGTTGAAATCAATTTTTGGGCTTCAAAATCAAAAATGGAACCTTCAAAATCCTTTTTCGAAAGGATTTACACAAAATTCAGGGCTTAAAATTGACGCACAAGCAAGCCACTTACTTTTCTTCTGTCGACAGCCACCCATTTTCCCCTTTCGAATCCCATTTCCGAACAGATTCGGTTTGGTGAAATCGACGCTGGAAATTGCCTGCCATGGCTCCTAGCGTGATTGGGATCATTCATGAGAGCTGAAGACATGCCATCCCATCTATTTCATCCTTCCACTTCCCATCAGGCTACGAACCACGTCAAAAGTTCCCTTTTTTTTTTTTAACAGGGGAGGGTATGGATCTGTTATATTAATAATTATTATTTATAACCATTTATTTTTTTCTTATAGATTATTCATTATATGAATTAAAATAAATTGTAAATTAGGTTTACTATTTAAACAACCTCTAAAACATATGAAAAATAATTTTGTAAAAAAATGTTTGATTTAAATAATATAAATATTATTTAACAATAATAATAATTAATTAATTATGTTTTCACTTGCCATATAATTATTTGTAAAATTAGCTTTTAACGTATGCATTTATACTTTTGTAAATTATAAAAAAAATTATATTATAATTTTTTAAAAAAATTTAGGCATGCAGGCATAAATTTTTTTGGTATAAAAAACATGGTGTCTTTCTTGTTGAAATTTTTTTATGTACTAGTTTTACGATTAAAACTTTTAATCATTCCAGAACATTGTTATTTTTATTTACAGGTTCAACATGTTGGACTCAAGTTCTGGAAAAAGCGATAAAACTAAGCCGTAAGATATTACTTAGGAGCATGGGAAGCCATTAGATGAGTATCCAAATGGATCATAATATAAATATTGTGGTCAGAAAATGAAGTCAGGGGATGTTACAAGATTGAAGGAGTATTTAGTTGGAAATTATAAAAATGTGAACAATTGCCCTAAGGTGACCTAAGGAGTCAGAAAGTTGATAAAAAGAGTTTTAGTGCAATGAGTGGGCTTTTGGGAATAAAAAAAAAACAGCACGAGAGAAATATTTCTGAGAAATTATATGGATTTCCAAATACTATGGATATGGTTAATGATAAGGATGAAGAGGAGAATAATTGTGATATGAGAAGAGCTATGTATGCCTCTAGAGTGGAGCAATGGGAAAGAGAGCAAATGATTCTGTTAGAAGGGAATAGACCAATGTTCGATGGGTCTGTTAGGGAGGCTGGTGGTAGCAGTGGATGTGTTGTAAATGGTGGAATTATGGATATTTTGGATGTAGCAAGAGTGTGAAAATGGCTAAACCTAAATTGTATTGGCAAGTGAGTGGAATACAAAAGAAGATAAAGCAAATGTTCAATAAAGGAAGAAACAGTGTTTCCTTGGAAAATTTTGGCCCAAGTTTTTTTTTCTATAATGCAATTCCAGCACATGTAGCAGATACAGTTGTATTTAAGAACTTTGTAGTTGTCGCTCAGAGAAAAAGGGGAAATGTAAAACCCCCTAAAGAAAAGGACATTTATGAAAAATATTTGAACGAAGAGGTGGCAAAGATAAATGATTGGATCAATAGTCAAAAGCATCATTGAGATACTTAGGAGGGAACTATCATGTGTGATGGATGGGTAGGCCCGACAAAAATATCCATAATAAATTTTATGGTGTATTGCAGAAGTGTATCAGCATTTATAAAATTAGTAGATGCATCATCATATGTAAAGGATGCCTACTACATCGAGCAATAATTAGAGAAAATGATTGAATAGGTTTATGCGAATTGTGTAATGCATATTGTTACTAACAGTGGAAATGCTTATAAAAAAGGTAGGAAAACACTAAAAGAAAGATATTCTTTATATTGGACACCTTGTGCTACACATTGTATTGATTTGATGCTAGAGGATATTAGTCATTATTCAGTTGTGCAAAAAAATAATTAAAAGTGTACGTTCAGTGACCAAGTTTATATACAACCACAATTGAGTTCTTTCTATATTTCATACGACATCTAGATATGATATAGAAATTGCTCGTCATTGTAAGACAAGATTTGCTACAAATTATATTGCATTAAAAGCTTGTACAAGGCTCATCAAGCCCTCACCACAGCTTTCAACTCGGATAAGTGGCATGCCTCAAAATATAAAAGGCCGGCAGAGAGGAAGAGAACACAAGATATTATTATGACGACTACATTTTGGGATCATGTGAGATAAATATTAGGCATACTGAAACCTATCTAACGAGTTCTAAGGACAGTGGATATGACACATTCATCCATGGGTTCCATATATGAGTTCATTCGTTTTATGATGCAAGCAATCAAAGAAAACAATCTCGAGAATATAGATTAGGTTTTACATATTATAGAGGCTCATTGGAAGGGCATACTAAGTCATCCCCTACATGCTCCTAGTGAGTATGAAATTTAATAAGTCCAGTTTCATCACATATATATAAAAAAAAAATTTATTTATAACAACTAACTTAAATTCTAATTTTTGCAGCTTATTACTTAAATCTCAAATATCATTATGAGCGGCATCTAGGTCGAGATGCGCAGCTTGGCACCACAGTTTTTCCTAATAATTTTAATGCTGGGGATCTTATGAGTGAGGTAATTATGTACAACTTAATATACTTATATCATTTCAAGGGTAGTTTATTTATTAAAAATTGCATATTAATAATATTTATTTTCTTCAACGTTATAGTTGATGTACTTTCAAGATGCCAAGGGGTTATTTAGGATAAATGTAGCAATCCAATCAATAAGCTATGCCATTTAAGTAAAAGATAGTGATTTAATAATATGTTGTTTAACTTTTTATTTTAAATTATTGATAAATCCAAATTTCTTTTATAGGCGAATGGTGGAATTTAGATTACTGAGTCAAACGACATCTTCATTCCCATGTGAGCGTAATTAGAGTACATTTTCTTTTATTCATACATGCAGAAGAAACAACTTGTGATACAAAAGGCTAAAAGATTTGGTATTTTGCCATTATAATATACGGCTTCAGGAACAATTGATTCGATCTGAAGAAAGCCCTCTTGAAATTCATTGGACTTAATGATGTTAGGGCATTACGCTTACTTGGAGAAAGATAGTGAAAGAGATGACCCTTTATATTAGTGGCTAAGGTTCAATGATTTAGATACTAGAGATAGAGGGCCAAAAGTTACTATTGCTAATATAGCTCATGAACAAGGAGTAAATATACAAAGAATATTGGAAGAAAAAAAAACCCTAATAGATGACTTTGATCCATTGACAAGATCTAGAAGCACTAATCAATCAACTATAAAGTCTTCTTCAAGAACAAAAAGTGGTGGTTGTGGTAATTATGAGGATGATGGTGGTGGTTGTGATTATAGGAGTTGAGGTATGGGTGACACTTCAAGTAGCACAAAACTTTTTAGCCCATTCATAAGAGAAGCAGACTTCCAACATGCTATGCAAGATGATAATCATGGTGAACGACTGCCTGTGGGTTCCTAAGTGAGAAAGTATCGAAGTAACTTTACAGAAGAGAATGACTTAGTAAATAGTATGGATACTACATTTATTGGTATGCATAGTAGTGAGCAAGGGTCTAGTTGTGGGTCTACACCATATGGTCATCATATTGGAGATTATTCTCAAGAATATTAACAATCTTGTGTCGGAGATTATTCTCAAGAATATTAACAATCTTGTGTCGGAGATTCCAAAAATTATTCTCAACAATCTTATGACCGGATACCATATTATCAAGATAGTGCAACTGAAGCATCTTCATCTTCTATCCTTGAGTCATACAACTTATATCCAAGTGGTTTCTATGGTTATTAGAATGAACCACAAGAGAAAGTCCATGTCGATGATGAAACTAACGAGCCTGCACGAGTTTCCTTTTTGTGGTGAGGTTTAGTGATAACATAATTTCATATTATATACATATATTTAGTAACTTTGTATGACCTAAATCTCCCATTTTGTAATATTTCACAGTAAATATCTACTTTATCTGCTTTTGCATCATTGATATGTTTCTCTTATGTCATATATGTTGATATTTAAGCGATGTTTTATGTTCTAAATGTGAATCCAGATTTATCATGAAGTTTTAGGAAAAATCTCTTAATTTTTCTTCATTTTTAAATTTTTTTTATAATTTAGCAAAAAAGTTCAGCTAAATTAGCAAAATTTTCTCCTTTTAAGCTTAGCAAAATTTTTTCTTTCAGCGAAACTATGGACACTGGTCATACCAAACCCTCACGGCACAATCATGTAAACTATGGGCAAAACTTTACATATAGGATTTTTTCAAAAGGAATCTTCAAAATTGAAGCAGACACCCAGTTACATGAAATCATTACAATTTAGAAATATTTGCAAGTACCAGACAAAATGGGTAGAAATTTGGAATGGAACTATATATTCATATCAACACATACAAAACAAAACAATATTTTTGGTTAAGCAAAATGAATAGCTGGGTGAGCATTTTGCTTGCTTTCATGGGGTGTGACCAGGAAGTCAACATCCCAGTGTCAATAAACATGGAACCAAACTTCTTTCTTGTTTTAATTTGTATCTCAGCCAATATTTGTGTAACAGCTATGAAGCAAGTTCAACAGCATTGCTACTGAAAATGCATTCATATAAGGGCATGTAGATGTTTCCAAGATACATAGATTATGGCATTATTGTAATAAATGAATCATGAAATGATTGTAATATGCAGATTCCGTCATCCGCCAATATCAGTTTTAGTTGCATGAATCCTGCTACTCCATTCCTCTCTCTAATGAAACAATTCCACATCTAAATCATGGGCACTGGAATCTTTTCTACCACCTGCACCTGCATTTCCTTGGCCAGCGCTTTCTCCCTCTATGCCCCACAACTTAAGACCAGTTTACTCTTAGCTGGTGCAAATTTTGGCCTATGTTGTGCATGGACAATCAACTATGTCTATTGTCCTCCATCTTGCCACCAATCACCAATAGCCCAAGTTTTCAAAATTCCATTCATTATCCAGTTTCTTTATTCCTAATTTCTATCCTTCCACTCAACTCATCCATCATGGCATCCTATTTTTTCAGTTTCAATCATCGCATAAATATGCTGCTAGATC
>JAYJMB010038583.1:5431-16032 GCA_036873735.1 Pouteria campechiana | reverse complement strand
AACACTCTACCTCACAATCCTAATAATCATCAGCATTTCTTTTCATCAAACCTTCCTCAATGATTACTTGCATATCAATCTAGTTCTGTATATGTATATATGCATATATGTATATATATATATCCTTCCACTCAACTCATCCATCATGGCATCCTATTTTTTCAGTTTCAATCATCGCATAAATATGCTGCTAGATCACCCAACACTCTACCTCACAATCCTAATAATCATCAGCATTTCTTTTCATCAAACCTTCCTCAATGATTACTTGCATATCAGTCTAGTTGTGTATATGTATATATGTATATATATATATATATATATCCGAAATGGTGCTTCAGTGATTCGTATGCCTATAACACAACCACATGACATTCCCAAAAAATCTCTTACATCCATTTGCTACTTGAAATCCATCCTTTTGCATATGATGAGTAATCCAGGTTTGCATTTGAGGATGCTAACTAAACGAACTGCAATATTAGACTAAATGATCTAAAACAACGTGCTAAGAGTGCTGAATTCCAAGCCACATCAAAGCTCATCATCGCTTCTTCAAAATGGTAAGTGGATTCAATGGGGAATCCAAACACACCCCAAGAAAGAATAATCCAAGACAAGAAACGAATAAAAGAAAAAGAAAAAAACAAGCTGACCTATGGCTAAAAGCGTAGGCTTCTTGAGCGGCCGATCCTCGGACACCTGCTTCCTCGTCTGCTTGATATGCAAGTAAACCGGATTACCGGTCTTCTCGTAATTCCACTCGACATATTCCTTCCCGAAAGCAAGAAACGAGCAGAGATCAACGTATAAACCTCCCTCCGATCTCTGCCAATGAAAAGAGAGCTGTCAGTGAAGGAAACGAAAATACAATCGACGCACGGATAACAATGGTTGAAGGAGGGATGAGATTTTACCGGGGTGTCGAAAGAAATGCAGCATTCTTGCTTGTAGATTCTGTTTGTGGGCTCCGGGATTCGAACCCGGGACAGGTTCGATCGGAGCAAATCCATGGCGCCAGAGAAAGAGAGAGGGTTTGGGGGAGTAGATGGGGAAGAAGAGGATGAGAGTGGAGACAACTATGAAGAAATAAAAAGATGAATGGGGCTTACAGACAAGAAAGGAATGTTCTTTGCCCTAACGACTGCTACTCAAAAAGTCCCTTCCCCGCAGTGACGCCGAAATAAGTCCTGAGGAAAGATAGCAGCTTCGCCGACTTCTTTCAGCGGAGACGATGGTCCTGGGCCCACTCATTATCAATGGCAGAATTTGGCCCATTTTCTCTTAGCGGTCCTGGGATTTTGCGTTCCGAGTGTACTCTGCATTGACCATTGCTTTCTCACGTGTAAAGGAAATGATTGATGGTAATGCTGCCATGAAAATTTTTATGCATATGCTACGATGGTGTATGTGTTAAATTCAATTCATTTATCGTATTTGGCACCGCATTTTAAGCACTGATTAGACTATTATTTTTGTAATGAGTAGGCTAATGGGCATTAAAAATGCATTGGCCAATATTTAGATTTGCTGTAACAAATACGTAAGCCTATACTTGAATGTCTATAGTTCAATGATGCTTCAGTCCAACGAATAAATGCGCTTGCAAGCACTATTCAAAAATCATCAAACTGTACCGTACAAATGGAGCCTCTATACATGCACTATTCAGAAATCAGCACATTAAAAGCCTCCCACCATTGTAATTTATGATAATGCAATTGTGAGGCCATAACCTATGTATTTATACGGTTACTTTTCGAAGTAGAGTTGATATTACTTTGATCTGGACCATTGATCAAGTAACTATCGAACTAACAAATTTCTAGAGTTGTTTTTTTTAAGCCATCTATATTCTAGGCAATCCATGGCCCAAAATATAAGATTTAGGTCATATAGTTTGATTTTCTTAATTACAAAAATGCTTTTGCTCTTGATTCATCTTTTCTCTGCTAAAGTCAATCAAATCTCATTTCATCCAACATTCCGCAGAGCGTTGCATGCCTCTAAATAAATAATGTGGGCTGTGGGCTGTGGTACACATCTAGGCCCAGTTTGATGACAAAAAAACGGATTGAAAATTTTTACTTATTTCTACTTCTTTCTTAGCCATGCTCAAGTTTTTAATCATTATTTCTTATTTTTTTTATCCTGACAACTTATCTTATTCACTCTATCTTTAATCATTATTCTTATTTTATTTTGCAAGTTTTTCTTTTCTACCTTTTTTTTTTTCCTTTCCTTTGGATTTTTGTTGTGAGAATAGTTCCTAGGATGTATATATTGATTGCCTGCGCAGTGTAATACCTGAAACTAACAGAAATCGCGTTAATTATTTTGAATGTTTTAGTTTGTCTCCTTCAACCAACTTCACCTACTTGCAGAGAAGTGACCCCTGCAGCTTGGAAACGTATGCGTGGCCGTTTATTGCCCTGTGGAAGCTGGCTATGATTGTCCACGAGCATCATCAAGCCATTCCATACGATTGGGAAGTGTATACCATTAAAAGATTAGATAAAGATCAGCATAATTAGTAAATGGACTAAGCACCCTTTCAAATACATTTCATTGTAGCTTCAAATTTTAAGACACCTATTTGACAAGTGAATAAATAAAATGGGATGTACTGTTGGAATTAATGGACGTTTCAGATAGCCTGTTCAACTCAACGTATGCCAATGGGAACTCTCGACGAGGCACAAAAGCATCTTATTGTGTACAAAAACTTGCGTGTGTGAGTAAGCCATTCGACCATTTCCTCATTTATTTATTTCCTTTGACAAGGCTGTTGAATTTGTAGCAATAAATGATTAGAAATTTCATTAACAAAAGATTTTGGGCTACCTAATAACGTGCAAGAAGGTTAGCCCTCAGCGTTCCTTTTATCTTCTGGAAGGAAACACCAGTCGAAATTTCGCATTCTACTCATATGCACCATGCCCACAAAAAACAGTTGGGTTTTCTATGGCAGCAGCTTGGGTACACGTAAGTTAAACGGGAAGCTTTCCTTGAAATATCTTGGGCCAGGCTGCTATTCTTGGAGAAACGAAACCTTGGCCTTTCTTTCATTTTTCTTCTGTCAGAGATGCTTTTGTCAGTTCCCATAGCAAACTTTGAGGCCAACAAAGTCTCAATCAGAACCTCCTATGCGGCATCTGTTGCAGCGAGCTGTCACAGCACAAAAGCAAAGGTAGGGTGGGGTCACAACACTAGGTGGCTTCTTTCCTAGTGCAGCAGTTGGACCTAACCCAGCTGGACAATCAAAGCTGTCAGCCGTCATTCGCATTGAAAACTCCCAATCCCATCCAATGTCGAACGTTGCAGACGAGGCTCATGCATTGAAATCTCGAAAAAAAAGAAAAGTGGATTGATATTAAAGAAAGCAATTGCCAGAATCTTGTGTTGTTCTCCGTTTAAGTGTATCATTTTGCAATGCATGTATTATTTTATAATGATTCGGCAGCATAAAATGGAAAGAAATTCCAAAGCACGGGTTTCATCTGCTATACTGATCCATCGAAAGCTAATCACGTCAATCACGCAAACTCATTTAATATTGGTTGGATTAGCGGGTGTGTCCTGTCTGCGTCGCAGCTCTGGACTGGCGTGGTCTACAGTCCCTCGAGGCCCACACGACATGCTGAGTTCAGTCCCTGTTGCTGCTTTGCCCAACACATTGGATCTGACAAATTATCAAATTCCTTCGGCCTGATGGTCAGTTGCTCACTGGCATGGAGCATTTTCCTATTTAAAAAATACGAAAGTCGATAGCGCGAGAATTGAAGCTTTGCTACTTTAGAAGGTTCCAGGCATTATATACATCTCTGAAAGAATCAAATGTGCCACAACGGGTTGTGCATGCGAGTCGTAAATTGTTCACGTGAGGATCCGAGCATTTTTCGATCTCACCCAAAAAGCGATTAATGGCTGCCACATGCACGGCAGCTTCGGGAAATGAATTTCTGGAAAAGGTGGACAAAGTTGGTTAAGCATGACGATGAGAAACGCGTCTCGCTGTCCAAAGTTCAAATTCAAAGCCACGAAACATTTGCATCACTGATTGAACGTTGGATTTTATTATTATTATTATTTTGTCCTGGTTGCAGTTTAATTACTTGTGAGCAATTGAAAACCAGTCATCTTTGATTGTCTAAGTCCTTTTATGTACGAAATAGCTTCCAGCAAGCACATTGAGTCACACAACCTAAAATAAGGGTATATTTAAATGGAAATGGGAGATAAAGAGTATAAAATTAAGTTGTAAAATAAAATATGAAATAGTGTCATGACATTAAAAAATGATGTGAACCCTGAACTGGTTAACTAACAAGTTTGATCTAAAAGAGTTTAATTTAATAATAGAAATTCTTTTATTTTAATATTATTAATAAAATAATGGATGTATTGAAGTAATGTAGTATTATGACAAAATATTTATGTATTTAATTTAATATTTATGGTTTATATTTTTAAAATTTATATTAGATGTATTTATTAAAAAAAAGAGTTTACCCCATTCAACGTCCCGTTCTCATAATACTAGTAGAAATTGATGCAATTGAAAACGAAAAATAAAATAAAATTTTAGTAAAATTTTAAATGTGGGAAAATGGAGGATTTTACACTCTTTAGCTTCTACTTGGTGCATGCATCTAAGCACATATTCAAGATTCCTGAAAAACTTAGAATATCCACGGCCAATATTCCCTTCATTGGAAAAGGTGCCGTGGATTTCAGCATATGGTGGGCTGATTTACCAAAGATTGAATGTGACATCTAGCCTATTCAACACGTGCAGCCGTGAATGAAACCAGCGTAGCTGGTTTTAGAACAAAAATGATCCAGACCAATCATTGGGTTGGGCCACGCCGCCACTCCATAAGGAAAATTTTACATGTGCTTGTAATAATGTTTGTGCTCTCTATACAATGCATGATTGCATGCAGGTTGACAGAAGTTTTGAGTTTTGAAGTACTTGTTACGGTGTCATCTGAGAGGAATCATTAATCATCGGGTGCACAGCGTCAGGCACTACATTATATATTTTGGCTTTCTTCGATGATGACAAGTGGGGTTCCAGTAGAAATGCTGCCATGATCAACCATCTCAAGCCGGAACACCTTTACCTTTGACCGAGCGCAGGCATTCCTATTAATCATTTGGAAATTTAAAATGCTGAATATAGTTTGGAATTTTCTTATGTTCATCAATGACGTTTAATACGTTTTCTAAGCGTAAGGCTCCTTTCTTAGGTCTGCCCACCTCTGGATGGTCCAGTCTCTGAAATCGTCAGTCAAGAAGAACTCTCAAGCAACCGATAAAAATCTGTCAAATGCATGTTTTGGTGTAGAATAGGTTGAAATCTAAAAAACTGAGGACAAATAAGGTAACGAGGTAATTAAAGTGGAGGAAATCCATTTTTCCTCCAATTTTGCACCCCTTTCAATCGACGTAATATTCATGTACTCACATTTCTTTGAACTACCTTAAGTTTCCCTTACCAAGCCATTTTTTTTAGACGGAAAGGAGAGAAAATGAAAATGAAATAATGTCAACATCATGGAAAATGATGCTAGCTTTCGGGGTTATTTGGAATTTTTCCTCGCAAAAATCTTACTTCCAAAATTTTCAAAAAGTTATTTTCTTATATATGATTTAATGCATATCTACCATAATAATTCTATTTTTCTATCATCATTATCTATATTTCCAATCATGCTAGTATCATTTACATATTACTATTGTTCTTTTTTATTTTCACTTCGTCTTTTATAGCAAAGCAAATTTGAAGAAAAAAATAAGTAATGATTAAGAAAATAAGATTGTTAAAATAGGCATGTGTTTGGGTTATCCTCAAATGGAATGCTGGGGTGGCTCTCGAGAATATCTTGCCTTGAATCCTACAAAACTAGAACAAGAAAGTCAGAGGACTCCGGGAGTATTTTTGGCATAAACACTCTGACGCTCAACCCAGTAATGGATTATTTTTGAAATAATGGGATAGTAATGAAAGCTTGTCTTTCAAGGCACATACCTCAGTATATTTATAGTTGAACATGAGTGCGTTAGCCGAGATGCATATGTAACCTGTACGTAAGTAGGATGATGATTCTTGTATAGAGAAGGATTCTCGAAGGATATGCATACTAAGTCTTGGTCTCATGGGATTGCATAATAGCTGAAAAATGTACCCATTTGGGTTAAGATCTGATGTGACACAGTACCAACTGGATAATTAGGTATTTGTGTCAGGATTCCCTAACACTAGTTTTTCCTTAAAGAGATATAATGGAATCTGTATTCTTATTTGCTTGATTTTTTGTGCATATAGCGGGAACAGAAACTTCTTTTGGTCGGGCAAAGCAAGACCGATAATTCCTTCCAGTTGGGCTATAGCAGGATTGAAAACTTTTCATGGTCAGGCCAAGGTAGGATTAGGAACTCCTCCCAGTCGAGTCAAAGCGGGATCAGGAACTCTTTCCAGTTAAGTCATAATGAGATCAGGAATTCTTCATCGACTGTAGGGGGATAGGGAACTCCTCATGGTCAGGCATAGTATAACAGGACCAAGAACTCCTCTCTCTAGGGCTAAAGTGGAACCGAGAACTCCCCCAGTCGGGTTGTAGCGGGACCAGAAACTCCTTTTGGTTAGACATAGTATAGTAAGACCAGGAACCTTTCCCAATCAGGCTGAAGTGGAACCAGGAACTCCTCCTGATTGAGTATAGTATAGTGGGACCAGGAACTCCTCTCAGTCAGGACGAACTAGAACTAAGAACTTGTCCCGATCGAGCCACAGCGAGACTTAGAACTCCTCCTGATTGGGTATAGAATGGCGGGACCAGGAATTTCTCTCGGTCGAGTCGAAGTGGAACCAGGAACTTCTCTCAGTCGGGTCAAAGTAGGACTGAGAACTGCTCCAGGTCGGGCCATAGTGGGACCGGGAACTCTTCCTAGTCAAGCATAATATAGCTGGACTAAGCTCGACTAGGAACTCCTCTCAGTCAGGCCGACGCGGGACCGGGAACGCCTCCAGTCGGGCATAATATAGTGGGACCAGAAACTTTTCTCAGTCAGGCATAATATAGCGAAACCAGGAACTCCTCTCAGTTGGGTATAGTATAGTAGGACCAGAAACTCTTCTCGGTTGGGCCAAATCTGGACTGAGAACTCCCTTTGGTTGGGCCATAATGGGACTAGGAACTCCTCCTAGTCGGGTATAGTATAGCATGACTAGAAACTTTTCCCGATAGGGCCAAAGCAAAATCGAGAACTCCTCTTGGTCGGGCATAGAAGAGCAGGACCAGGATCTCCTCTGGGTTGAACTGAAGCGGGACCAAAAACCCCTCCTGATAGGGCTAAAGCGGGACCAAAAACTCCTTTTGGTCAGGCCGTAGTCAGACCAAGAACTCCTCCTAGCTGGGTTGCAGCGGGACCAGGAACTCCTCCCGGTTGGGCTAAAGTGGGACCGAGAACTCCTCTCTATCAGGCCGCAGCGGGACTGGGAACTCATCCTGGTTAGGCGTAGTATAGCGAAACCAGGAACTTCGCTTAGTCAAGCCAAAACAGGACTAAAAACTTCTCCTAGTCGGGTGTAGTATAGCAGGACTAAGAACTTTTATCAGTTGAGCCAAAGCTGGACAAAGAACTCCTCCCGATTGGGCCGAAGCGGGACCGGGAACTCCTCTTGGTTGGGTGTAGTATAGCGAGATCCGGAACTTCTATCGGTCGAGTCGAAGCGGGACCGAGAACTCTTCTCAATCGGTCCAAAGCATGACCGAGAACTCCTCCTGGTTAGGCATAGTATAGCGAGACCAGGAACTCCTTCTGGTTGAACCGTAGCGGGGCTAAAAATTTAGCAGTCTCTGTTCAGGCGCACCCTTCAGTTTGGTATTGTCAAATTAGTCTTCTTAATCTGTTTCAATTTTCGTTAGGAAAAGCACTAGCGAAGTGAGGATTTGTTCATCGCTTTATTAAAATAGTTTTATACTGATGTGAAAAGGTGGATAAAGGAGATTTTTATTGATAATAAATCCTTAGATTTCTAATTTTTGAGATGTGTCTTCATAGCAATCTGCAATCTTTAAAAATATCGGATCCATGCTCAAAAATCATAGTAATCTGCAATCTTTAAAAATATCGGATCCGTGCTCAGAAATATATAATGTGATTTCAGAAAATATTGGATCCTTTGTTTTGCTTTTCCGTGGTAACCTACAAAAAATGTTAGATCTGCTTCCTGCGATATCTTATAATATTAGGGGCAATGGAGCCGTTCTTCATTGAGAATAACTATGTATTGGAAAGTATGCATAAAAAATACTCTATGTAAGAATTCTAAAATATTTTCATCGTACTCTCAATAAATCTAATCAAAAATCAAAACTGAGTTTCACCTAGCATCACAACGGAGCCATTAAAATGCGTATTGGAGGTGTTTGTAGGAAGCTGTGGTCGTATATGATGGTTATTGAAATTTTACTGTCGTGTGTCTGCAAGGTAACAATCCCCTTTCGTGACTCACTTTTAAAGACCTACCGGAAAGCCTTGAGCCACATGGTGTAGCTGAAAATATGGGATCCAATCTTTTTGTCTTTCTACGGTAGCTTGCAATATTAAAGAATTATAGATCTATTTGGTTGCCTGCAATTAAAGTGGAGGAAATTCATTTTTCCTCCAATTTTACACCCCTTCTAATCAACGTAATATTTACGTACATTTCTTTGAACAACCTTAAGTTTCCCTTACCAAGCCAAAATTTTTTAGACGGAAAGGAGAGAAAATGAAAATGAAATAATGTCAACATCAAGGAAAATGATGCTAGCTTTTTGGGGTTATTTGGAATTTTTTTCAGAAAAATCTTATTTCCAAAATTTTCAAAAAATTTTCTTACATATGATTTAATGCATATCTACCATAACAATTCTATTGTTCCATCATCATTATCTATATATAATCATGCTAGTATCATTCAAATATTACTATTATTCTTTTTTATTTTCAATTCATCTTTTATAGTCAAGAAAATTTGAAGAAAATAGATAGGTAATGATTAAGAAAATAAGATTGTTAAAATAGGCATGTAAGATAGAGAAATTTTATTTTACTGGTTTCTTTTTCATTTCCATCAACGTACATTTTCATCCAAAAACTTTATCTAATTTATCTTTATTCATTCAATGTACATACAGTAATTTTTTTAAATTTCCTTTTCATACTTTTTATTAATTCGCTAACAAATTCGAATCATAAAATTAATTTTGCCATGATTAAGTAGATGCTTTTTCTTTGGGTCGATCACGTGGACTGCCGGCACTGCTTTAAACCTTTGCCACATGGAGGCTTCGGAGACTCTTTCCTTTTCATTGCAACCAAACTATCTTCGGAGTCTGTAGTCTGTACAGTCTACAATAATTCAGTCAATGGTTTGTCCATTACGCTGGCCTTAAAAAGGCTTGTCGAGTTAGGTTGTGGTTGATAACTTGATAGTGGTGGGAACCAAAAATTCCACGAAATTGTGAAGTCATTGGGGCTAGAAATCTAGAATGCTTTGACCATTTCTTTGGCAGATCGTTGGCTTGGTTCTTTCTCACGTAACCATATAATCCTTGTCCTCTTTTTACGGCAGGGCAGTTTCACCACATTCCCAGATACACTTACCCTTTTTATCATAATTGTAGATATATTAGTACCTTTAAAATATTAGTAAATTAATCGTAAATTTGTAAAAGAGTTGCAATTATATGCATTTTTAACCATATTTGGATAAAAAAGGACTGCGATAGCTGGTGCAAAAAAAAATTAAGGCATTTTTTAACATAAATTACGAATATATGAAAATCTGTCCACCATTGGTTGAACACATCGACGTTAAAGCTGCGCAGTGACCATAGCTGCAGTTAATGTACATACCACGTTCAAGCCACAAATGCAGGCTCCTAGGCAGCGCGTTAGGCTTCCGGAAAAAAGCATAGCTCCGTATAATTACTAATTAATCGTGACACAAAAGAGTAAAATCGACAAAGACCTGCAACCCCTTGGAAGGGACTAACGAGTAATGATGGACCGTCCACACCTGCCTCTCACGAGGATCACGGGCATCAACGGAGTCTTTTTTTATATATTTTTATTTCCGTCCGTAGCATCGTAACTGTCTTTGCCCCGCGGCTACGCTAGGTGCTATACTATCTCGAGTTGCGCGCATGGCAAGATTTGTATAAAAAATGCCCACTCCATCTAGTTGGCCCCACTTCTCTCATTGACAGTGGACACTCCATCCTCACCGTTGGATTGGTGCATTCCTTGCGCGTTCCAGGATCGCCCTTTCGGCCACCCGCGACGGACGCGCTACACGGCCAACGAGTTATTTCATACTACGGCTTGCCAGTGACACGCTTCACGCACTTGATATTAATTCTGTAAATTTATCCGCCTAAATTTGCGGAAGAAACTCTCCCAGTGGGACAGGGCACGGATCAGGAATTCCGGAAGTAACAAAATCGTCCTTAGAAGATAAAAAAAGCAATGGAAAGCTAACATTGAGGTACTCTTCATATGTGGTGTGCATTTAGATTTCTCTCTGTAATATATACATATATATA
>JAYJMB010038572.1:9778-33266 GCA_036873735.1 Pouteria campechiana | reverse complement strand
TAGAGTAAGAGTTAAGGTTGGAAAATGTTATAAAAGTAAGGATTAGAATTAGAGTTGGGAAAAGATTGTAAAAGTAAAGTTAAGGTTTTATAAGCTCAAACACGCATCGAACCTGGCCCGACTCACACTCCTAAGAAAATCTGTAACTCCTTTTTCGTTTTATCGATGAGCCCTCATAGTAAATCTGCCTTTCTACTCTCTCTTTCTCCTCTTCTTTATCTTTTCTACTCATAGTAGAAACCCTAGTTTCATTATGAGAGTTCAAGATAAAGGAGAAATTGATAAGACTTATCTTCTTGTGGATCACATGATTTTAAAGCAAGAATGAAAAATAAAAATAACTATATCTTACACATCTGAAACTCGAATCCTTGACTTCTACTCTGATTAATCGTGGTTAACCGTGGTTCTAACCATCCGAGCATTGCTGAGATTTAAATAATAAATAAATCTCTTAAATCTCAAAATCATCAAAAAAGATAAAATTTATTAAATCTGGATTATTACACAAATAACCAATCCCAATCGAATTAACATACGTAGAATTAGATAAGAAGATAACAAACATTACCAACCAAATGAAAATTACCACGAACATCATGGAGACAGAAAATTTCTCTCATTCTGCATGGTTTTGCCTCCTAACGAATTCCGTTTCTGGTTGGAAAAAACTGCAACACCCACCACGCAAAACCTGGACAACCCATGTTCATGTGAGGCCCGCCGCATTTCTCTGTACTAGCATGCCTCGAAGTCGGAACTTTCCACCTCTTCATTAGCCGCGTTCCGAATCCATTCGCTCATTCCACCAACCTCACCCCTATTCTCCCTCTAAACATTCCTTCCATTCCCGTCCCAACAATGGCAACCATGAAATCAATCTTCATGGTAATCCCTTTGGTGGCCATCCTCTCCATCCAGCTGCCCATGGCATCTGCAACCGAACCTGGCGCCGATCTCATCAAAGAAACATGCTCAAAAACATTGTATCCTGACATTTGTGCCTCCTCCCTTCAATCAAACCCCGACGGCCCTAAATCCGACGTCACAGGCCTGGCCGTCATAGCCATCAAGCTGGCCCATGATGCAGCCGTTTCGACGTCTAACTACATTAGCGACGTGCTGAACAAGACAGGGCTTCCGCCCATCCAGCTGCAATCCTTCCACGATTGTGTCGACAACTACGGCGACGCCGTTGATCTGCTTGGAGACTCTGTTGGGGCAGTGCTGGACAAAAACTACAGCGAGGTGAATGCATGGGTGACTGCTGCCATGAGCGACGTGGACTCCTGCGAGCAGTCATCCTCCGGTGCTTTGACGGAGTTGAGCCAGAAGAATTTCGAGCTGAGCAAGCTGTGCAGCAATGCTTTGACTATCACCAAACTAATATCTTGATTTTCTTAGACCATGTGAAGTAGCGTGGTGTTATTTTCTTAATTGCTTTATCATCTCTTATTCTTACTGTATGTTTGCATCGCTTTTTTCTTCTTATTTATTTTGGAATGTTAAGGGAAGATGGTGAGGCAATCCAGATTCATTCATGAATAGATGTTTCTGTACCAACATGAATTTGACACTTAAAATGTGGGAGTGTATGGCCCTTCTAATCAAATGAATTGTAGCTTTTTATCTGTCAGTTGTTTTTTTTTTTTTTGGCACCATGCATACATGGTTGGGATGTGAATGTCTGTGCACGTGTTTCTGTGATTTCACCAACAGGTTCTCATAAACCAAAATATTTTTAAGAACATAACCAAAATGTCGTGTTGAAACAAGTTAGAGTCAACCCTAATCCTAACCCATTTTTTAAAACTTCTAACCCTAACTCTAATCTAACCCATTTTCAGAAACGCCAACCCTAATCTTAACCCATTTTTTAAAACCCCAACCCTAACTCTATTCTAACTCATTTTCAAAAACCTCAACCCTACTTTTAAAATTCAAGTTGGGCTACGAGTTGACATTTCAAACTAAAAATGAGTTAAAATAATATAAATTTAAAAGGTGATATTCAAAAATAGGTTAAATTTCATTAATTAATACAAACAAGTTTAAAGAATAGTGATAAGACTTTATGAAAAATTAAAAATCTTCTCTTGTAGCAAATTAAATGGTAATTTAATAATAATTATCATCAATATGAAAGCTTTTTAAATACTTCTTGGTCAAATTTTTAATTACTTAAGAATTATAACTTATTGTTACAGTAGGGCTAGGGATTTTTATTTTTTTTAATTTATATATACATAAACTCAAGTTGACGAGTTGGGTTAGCTCTAACCCTAATCCAATCCAACATCTAAATCCTGTTGGGTTCAACCTAAATTTCCAACCCAACTTTGCAAATGACCAACCCTAACCCAGTTGAAAGAGGGTTGAGTTCACCAGGGTGTAAGTGGGTTACAATGTTCCATCATATTTAGTACTTTCATTTAGTTAGATATGAAGAATATCTCAATTAGAAACTTACGTAAGTTACAATGTTTTTAAAAAAAAATCAAGTAACCTTACAAGTTAGCATTTGTTGTGGCTTACTGGTCATAAAAATGTCCATGTTTACGATTTTGCTATGCCATGAACCGGCTAAAGCGATGGTTTTGACCATTACTATCTTTACAAAAATTTTGAAAATCGAAGAACCTCAGATGTTAATGTGCAGAGGAACGCTATCCTGCCCAAAGTGGATTGCGATTAGACAGCGACTGCCCAAAGGCTCAGATAAAAGGACTCATGTGGTTGATTTGGACCAGGTATTGTTGGACCAAATCATTCCCAAACTCGCCAATGAGCAGCTGATTTTACTCCATTCCTTACAGCTATCATCAGAAGAAAAATATTACGGATATGAACCAGAAAAAAGATGCTACGTGCAGAGGGCTTCATGGAACAAGCCATTGCAGTGCCCAGTTTCAGTCCCCATCCCTTCTACCACTCACTTAAAACAAGGCGTACGGCGCAAATCTTCAACTGTTTGGTGGATGTCAGCTTGCGAACTAGCACCAAAACGCATTTTCAAATCAAGAATTTCATTAAAGCACATGGTTGTAGTTATATTACACTACCTGATTACTGCAATGATAGAGATAGTACAGATCCTACAAAAATGTGCATATCTAAATCACAACCTACTCTAGACAGGAGTTGAATAATGCACATAAAGCTACCACTCTACTTGTTAGTAATGGCAAGATGACGTGGCTCAGATGACAGTGCCAAAGGTTCAAGCCACTCATGCATTTTGGGCCAGAGAACCTACAATCATCACCTTAGCCAAATAAAATTTACAACAAAGGAAAAGGAGCATCTCTGACCAGGAATTTGCACAGTAGAGTTTTTTTTATTCTGGGTGGTAGTGTTGGTTGGGTTATCCATATTCTGCTGCACCACACCTCGCTTGCCCCACATTGGACCAACCATCTGGACAGCTGCAAAAACCCTCTGCTCATCCTCAGCACAGAGAATTCCTGGGTTCCTCTTCTGCTCAACCTACAGACTGCACGTTGACTTGTTCAATAATTGGCCGAGTTTGTCTTCTTCTCTTGCCGTCAGGAGTACGATTGATCACAGTGGCCTTCCCAAGCTTAACAGAAAACTTTCCATTTGACATTGAGGATTTTCCAAGCGAAGAGGAACCAACCGTAGGCAGCTCTACTGGTTGTCTGTTCTCCTGACCTTTGTAGGATCTTTTTCTTGAAGGAGGTTTCACATGCTTCTTAGATGAATGTAA
This sequence comes from Pouteria campechiana, assembly GCA_036873735.1. NCBI lineage: Eukaryota > Viridiplantae > Streptophyta > Magnoliopsida > Ericales > Sapotaceae > Pouteria > Pouteria campechiana. The sequence continues at coordinate 29,539 of JAYJMB010038572.1, read as the reverse complement.
CCGCACTTCGCCTTGTTTCTTTTCTTGGTCAAGGAGCCGGACGAGAAAGGGATTCGCGGCTGTGAAACACATTGACTCTCCACCTGATTCTCCTCTATCCAGGGAAATGTTTCCATTGTTGACCTGTAGGCAGCAAAATGAAAAGGAATGCATTTATACAAAAATTGCACAAACATTTCTTGGCATTCACTGATTTTGAAATTGTAGCATGTCCCCTGTGCCATCACAAGACAATGCAGGTAGCTCACATTCTACAACCAATCGTGGATGATTAGAAATATATACGCCCAAGGACCAAGCTGAAGCCAAAAAAAACAAAAACAATAGCAATTCCTATTGGATATAAAGAAGCTAGAAGCTTCCTTCAAAAATCAGAAAAGTTAATAAATTTGCATTGTTGAAATCGCCATTGTGCTCAGTTCAGACAAAATTAGCAAACTCATACTGTGCTTGTTTGACAGTAATCCCAATATGATTAATCCAGAGTTAGTTATACAACAATCGCTATATTTAAAATAGGCTAAAAAGAACATCCGCACAATTGAAAAACAGATTGACAAAGAAAATCACCAGTTGCAGCATCGCAGAGATAGTCCGAGCAACATCATGCTTTGCTTGGCCAGTAACAACATCAGCAAAGGACATGCATCCTTCCCTGTCAGCTTCCAAGGATAGCTTGTCAAGTATTCGCTCACCATAAGCATGAATGTCAAAAGCTGGGTGAGAATCCTGCCAGAAGTAGATCTCCACAAAATAAGGATGCATACATTTCCATTATTGATTTAATATGAGAACTTAAGTACGAATCTGGTTTCACTATAATCCATGAAATTACTTGTTCTTCTATAGTACTTTCAATTCTCTGCTTCCATGTTGAAACCCGTGCAGCTAACTCTGTTTGCTTTTCAGTTTCAGCTATGCTTGCAAGGAGGGCATCCTAAGGTAACCAGAAAACAGAGGTCATCTTCCAGTTAATAAAATTATAGCATAGCTATTGTAACAAGAGAAGCTAGCAGCAACAATGATTACAGCACAATTAAGGTTGTCAAACCATACAATAACAAAGGAAAATGTTGTCTGTTTGATTCTTTACCAATAGCATACAAGTCAAAATTGGACCACTCATCTTGGAGGCCACATCAGTACCAAAGATGAACAATCTGGACACTTGTCTGATGCACATCATGCAAGGATCAGTTTCACAATGCAACTAGTCTGATGCACAAAACCAGGAGATGGTTTTAAAACACATCTTCACTTAGTTGGTAGACACCTATTGTGAATGTGTAGTCTAGGGTCCAGCAGCCAGCAGGCTGATACTTTATCTTTCAAAAAAGAAAACATATTTCTCCCATCTTTTGACTTTTTTAGGCTAACAAGAACATATTTTGGTAAACTAAATAACACAGTCACAAGAAAAAATGTCTAATTTCTGTGTTCAAAATTCCAAACTCCGAACAGGGGGGAAAAAGTCAATTTTATAGCTTTTCCAATGTCATATTCCGAACTTCTACAGGTATCAATTGTCGACACAAAAGTAGATTCAAGTAAATGTTGATTAATTTGTGTTTACTCAGAATGATTCTTCTCAGTAACTGGAATATGAAAGTCAATCAGAGAGAGATTTTGACTATTAACAGTAGGAACCGACAAAGCAAGATAAAGTGCTACTTTTGCTTCCTGACCAGAAACACAATTGAAGATAAATATGGCAACTATGGACAAAACCACTGGGAGAAAGTAATTGTGCCAGTACTTTTCATGATGATAATGGTGAAAAAATTATCCATGCATGTGGTGCCTAATTTAGATTGTGCAATGAAAATGACCATGTAGTAAATATAAAACCACCATGCAGGAAAGATAAATCTTCGGGCCTAGCCCAGGGCAGATTTGACATTAATGAGCAGCAATGCATCAAAGTTGAGAAAAGCATATTGCTATGTTCCTTGTGTCTGGAGCCCACCATTAGAGAGAAGCAGAAGCAATTATTGCGGATGGAGGGCCACACTATCTCAACATCAATATCAAATGGAGGGATAGAGGCAATCTCTACATCAACTTCAATTTGGCAGTTATGGTCGGACTCTGTTGTGTATTTCTGGCCACATTCTCTACAGGGCCCTCTTATCTCTTCCTTCCCCATAATAATGTTACAGAAGAAGGAAACAAGGAGTTGTCAGTGAGAACTTGTTTTATTATGGGTTCAGCTCATGGTGTTCATGTATATCTGTTATGCACCTTCAAATCAATATTGAAGATCCTTAAAACCTGTATCTCCTGAACTTGCATAATTCATATCCATATTAGCTTACTGTGTTTTGTAGTCTATATTTTACACATGTTATGATGCATCTATTTTGAACATTGTGCAATTTGTACACGTTTTCTATGTTGTCTGAATCTGGAAAATTATCTAGATACGAATTTGTATCAACATTTTATGCTTGTTGTTAGTTTTTCCTGAATTTGGCATATTCATCTACATTCCATGACTTAACGTGTTTTATTTAAATCTTCTTTTTCATTTCCAGTTAAGCATATTAATTTTCTATAATATCAGAAGATTGACATGGGCACACGTAAAATTGGCAAATTTCTGGTAATGACACTTCCACACAATAAAGTGTAACATTTATAAACTTTTCAATTCTGCATTATCCAAACTTCACTCAGGTTCTATTGCATACTTTTATGAGTTAAGAGAAGAGCATTGTAGCCATGAGTTCATGTGGAAATGAAGATAAACAACTTCCACAATGAACTTTCTTTAAAGATCATTTTAGTTAGATGAAAAACATTGCAATGCAAAATAGTAAAATTCATGAAAATGAATGCAAAAGTTAGCTCAAGAAGCTGATCCTCACAAGATGAGACCGACAAAGATCCTCTAAGCTTGTTTGTGAACTTGGATCATCATGTCCAAATGCTCCACAGGCATCAAAATTAGCATCATCATCATTGATCTGCATAAAAATTACCACAAAATGTAATAAAAATGAGATCTAAGACCGTAATACCATCAAAGATGCTATTAAAATCTCCAAAGTTGCTAACCCTTTCATGGGGCAAAGGTATTTCTACATCTATGTGAGCATCGTCATCAAAACCAACATGTGCTTCCTCAAAATCTGTGAGGTCATCATCAAAGTTGTGATAATCATTTTCATCCATGAAGTTCTCAAAACTTCTGCTGGTCTCAGATTCCTCAAGCACAAGAGATTTTCTTAACTGCAAGGAAAAGAGCACATTTTGTGTGAGGAAAAGTCTTATTAAAGCAACAAATAGAGGGAAACAAACTACGCCTGGCAGTAGACCTTCTCGTAAAGTGGAGGAGATTTTGAGTCACATTGTCTTTCATGATTCTGGACTTCTGCCTCCAATGATTCAGCAAACTCAGGACTTATAGTGCCTTCTAATCTTGCAAGAGGAAACTGCACCGCAATAGAACTCTGCTTTGTAGATCTCATTCTTTGCCTTCCACAAATTCTTCCTGTTAAGGAAATTAGGAATTACCACATTTAGAACATGGAACAAGTTAAAAAATGGCACTGCAAGATAAAGATTAAGAGAGAAAAGAAAAAATATTATTAGACCTTTTTTAAATGGTTTTACTTTCAAATTCCCAGGTTCATGGGGATTCAAAGGCTTCCATGGGTCATCCTCATCGTCATAATCCGAGTCATCCCTTGGTTCAAAAAATCCACCATCTATATCTTCTGTATGGTACATATTCTCCTCAAGAACATCATGGGCAATATCAGCTCCATGCCATACATTATCCTCATTATGATTAGCATTGAAGTCACAAGTAACTCCTGCAGTTTGCGTCGGATTAATATGTTGGCTCTTTCCCTGATTAGACTTATGGGCACTCCCCTTGGATCTTGGAGAAACAGGGAAACTTTTATGTGCCCTAGACTGTGCTGAACTATTTCTATGGACAAAGTTCTGCCCCAAGTCAGCACCATTCCCTCCCAAAAAATCATCAACAGCCGTTGCATCAAATGGATCTAACAGAAGAAAATCTCGGTAAAGATCACTTGTGGCCAGCTGCAACAACAATTAAATTTATTAAGTTGAGGAAACAAAAGAAGCATGACAACATGTACAGTTTTGTAAACATACCAGATACGATTCCAGCTCCCCTGCACCACCAACGGAGTCGAAGCAATCCCCTTCAAGTACAAGCAAATTGGCAGGAGGCTTGACAAAATGGTTGAAGGCATCATCTTTGCCTAGTCCTTCATCAAGGCAATTCTTAGCTTCCACTGACAATAAAACAAAATATCAGCCAGACAATGATTATGATGTTTGAATGAAATGACAAAAAAAGGCCCAATTGTTTTACGTGGTATGTGATCTAAGCCCAGAAAACTTTCATTCTCTTCATCATCAACCAAGGGAGAATCAGTTCCATTAAGCTGAGCAGTGGTTTCCTCTGTTTGATCCTGACTGTATAGGAAAAAAATGATAATTAAGGAACCATAGTGCAAATATTGATAGAAATTTATTATAAAAAAAAAACATTGTAAATCGAAGCCTAACAAAATGCATAAGGCACTCGTAATTTGATATTTTGATGTTGGGTTACCTTCAGCTAAATGGAAGGAGATAGTTTTAGAGAAGGGACTTTACTATTCTTTATCATTCATGGAAGTTGAAAAATAAGGAAAAGGTATGCAACAATGTAAGGCATATTGGCATCTCTACATGACATAATTTAAGAAAACCATGCAATATCTTATGGTTTATAGTAGAGGGAAGCTGAAAGCAAAAAATGTCAAACATGATGATAACAGAATAGAAAAACTCCAATTAACTGCATATAGTATTAATGAAAATTGGTGCACTATATTTCATATCTGTCCACATTTATATCGAAATCTGGCAACATGCCAAACAATACTAGTGCATAGGATGGCAAAGGATCTCTAAATGTGTCATTGGAATTCCATATACCCCACTTTCCAAAGGTCCAAAGACTCTAAACTACTTCAATACCAAAATTGATATGAATAATTCATGTTGACAAGACATCAGAGCTAGTTAGAAGCAAAAGGTATAAAAAAAAATGGCTACATGATATTAGCAACATGAGAAGAATAAAAACAGTGCCATGAAACACAGGAAACAAAAAAGAAATGGAAAAGAAAAAATAAAGAAAGAACATGTCTCTGGAAGTGCAATGACAATCCTTGAAATGTGCCTTGACACATCAGCCTCAATCAATTCCTTACAAAGTCAGAATGCCTTTCTGCACCTTACATGTTGACATTTAAAATGTCTATTCATGGTGGCATTGACCTGACAACAAGCTGCAAAATCTCTTGTAAAAAAGGTGTGCAGTCCTCACAGCCTATGAAGTAATTACCAGATGAGAGAATGAATACTTAAAGGCCAGCAGAAAAACATGCTAGGTCCTTGTGGAAAGAATAACGATAAAATGGAAATTAGCAATCCATGAATATTGACATATTTTAAGCTAAAGACCACCATGCTGTCAGCTATGTAGGATTTAGCAACAATGGACTGCCAATGTAGCTGGGTCAGACTATTTCAAAAACCAGCACTTGTGCAGGCAATATTATGTAAACAGAGCCATTCCAGGCTCACAAAGTTGATGGGACCCACCTTTCTGTTTGATTTACCAATCATGTATTGACAAAAATTAATATTTAGAAGAAAAGAAATTTACATCTGTCAGATCCAGTTAGTTCGGATAAGGCTTAGATGATGATAATCCATGTCTCAGTCCTTTCAGTTCATCATCATTCCAGGAGAATGAACATAATCAAAGCTTGCTTATTTACTTGGCAGTATTTTGTTTCTTGTCACATTGCTGAATTACCTCAGCAGCTTACCATCATGATGAGAAAATCTCCATCACAACAAAGATAATCATGGAAGCAGAAATCCGGAGCCAAACCAAGGACCAACAGCAGCCATAACAAATACAATGAAAGACTGCAAATGAGCCAAGTGTGTACAAATGAAATCCCCAGCTTCCTTGTTGCTAGTATGATAACAAAAACATCAAACATATTGTAGGGGCCCACAAACCAAACTTTGGCAGTATCAAGGAGCACCAAGCTATTAGGATAATTCACAAATGTCATTCTAAAATCTAGACTTTCTAAAGTTCCAACTGCCTTGTAAATTGCACCTAAGACATGGAAGTTCAAGACTTTGTGTATTTATGGCAACCAGAAAAAAGGCAAACAGAATTCCCGCAATTTTGTAAAATTTTTCTGAATCAGACTTAATTTCATTTTTAAGCATACTTTCAGAAGATTGCACTCCAAGTAATAAAGAACCACTTCTTCACACTAACCAAAAGCTTTTATTTCCAGAATCCATCAACTATTGCAGAAGCCTAATAGTTCCCTCGTAAAAAAAAAATAATGACCGCATAGTGTTGTTTTTCCCAAAAAGGCATGACTAGCAAAGTGCCCAATGTGACCTTTAAGGAGTCTTCCATTTCACCCAACATGGCCACCACATCCTTAGACTAACCGGTCAAGATGATCTTAAACAAGATTGTGGCACTTGCATTCTACTAAACACTGCACAGAGCAGTTACATTTGCATGTATTGTACAAAGTTCAAATCCCAAGAGTGTAATTTAATTTTTCAAAAACTGAAAAAGATAATGGCCTCATCATCATATAAAGCATGCAAACTAGATGAGCAAAACAATATTGTAGATAACCATTATCTTGTTTGAAACAGAACCAACATCTGCCCAAAACTTTCACCTTTCCTTAACATCAATAAGCCACCAGAAAAGGCTAAGGCTTCCACTGTAAATGTGTTTGGTCGTAAGGCTTCTACCTGTTGCCTAAGCTCAACATGTTGCTTGAAATTTGAGCAATAATATAAAGTTACAATGGGCAAAATTAAAAGCTTTCTAACTGCTATGTCTCCATTTCTATTAATAAGCTAAACCTCACAGCCAGGTAATAACATCCTTGAGGATATGTTTGAATAAGGGGTGTATTGGTCGCCCCTTTTTCTCCAAATATTAAATACCTCCAACAACCTTAATCATTACTCTTTAACTTTACGTCAAAAATCTATTTTGTCTCTATTCAACTAATGACTAACATTATTTCTTATTTTACTAACATCACCATGTATTTCAGATACACTGTTCTATTACACTATCTATCAAATACCATCCAAACAGACCCTAAGTATATTTTCTTGGTCATTTGATTATCTTGTGGCTGAAAAAGATTTTGACTATAGTATCATCCATGTAGCTGAAAAAGATTTTGACCATAATATTACCATGTTGTCGAAGATGATTTTGACCATAATATTGTCTTGTATACTCCTCAACATTTTTGTTATTGATACGCAAACTAAATGTAGCTGGAGCATGTTAGTTTCATAACCTAATCACGCAACAGTTGAAATAGTACTATTGCATTCAACTCCAACCAGAGGTGGAGCATTGTAGTGTATAACTTTAGCATGAAATCACCATCTTTTATATATTCCAGAATCAAATATGAAAGAAGGAAAACAGAAAGATGGTTAGAATCCAAACCTTCGCTGGGAAATGAACCGCAAAGCATGTAAGACAAGAGAATACAAGTATTCGACCTTCCTACTGTACACCTGAATCGAACCCTGAATGAGCAGAGCAGCTACAAAACAGAAAAGAAAAAAATGCAACCTTTTTAAGGAAATGTACAACAGAATGAAATATTACAGGTAGGCGTCTAAAGTAGAATTAAACCTTCAGCAAAATTCACAGAAGTATGTCCATCGACTTCGTCCGCAGAGGCGACTTCTCCAGAACAGATCTTGAGCAAGTACTCTTCGAGCTTCTTGGAGAGATCTACATCCCAGTTAGATTCGAGGTCGCGATTGGGCTGCGGAATGTGGAATCTGCCGCCGCCGCCGCTGCTGCTGCCCGGCTCTCCTTTGTCGTTCATCTTCGATCGTGCACATGCCACTGCGATTCCATGTCCGCCCGTTCCTTCGACTCAGTTTCTGGACAAAGCCCTAGATTTGAAATGAACCAGCAGAAGGACGTAGCTAGACTGTGGACATTGGGGGTTTTGGAAGTAAACCGTAGAAAGGGGAAATTGAGGTTTAAAAATGAAACTCCGTAAGGGATATAGCGGTGGCAGTGGCTGTGCCTGTGCCTGTTAAAGGGATGTGGCCTTGGCGGTCTCAGAGAGAGAGAGAGAGAGAGAGAGAGAGAGAGAGAGAGAGAGAGATGGATAAGAACCTGCGCACTCGAGAAAGTGGTTTTGAAAGTTTTAGCTGGCCGTTTTCCCGCTTGCTACTTTTTCCTTTTTGGTAAAAATAGAAAAAGGTACACGATTTAGAGAATTACAAAACACTCCAATCAGGGAAGACGGGGGAGTTCTCATGTTGCTTAGTTATTCAATTTTTAAATTCTATATTAAAACACGGTCTCAAGAACGTCCTAGAGGCTAGAGCTAATAAAATAGCCGTCCTCATTGTATTTAATTAATTTTGGGGGGCCAAAATGCATTTACAAAAGACTAAATTATGATTTATCTTCAATTTTTAAAAAAATGATGCGGTCCATTTAGTCCAAAAATACTTTTGGAGTTTTCGAATATTGACCTCTAATTTAATCGTTGCACGCTACAAAGACAATTTAATCATCTCCAGCGTAAATACATGCACAATGAAAGAGCAAGCAATCGCCATCTTTTCAATCTTCCATTTTATGTTGTTCATAGCCACCATACCATTTTTTCAATACCCTAATCTTTTGTTTTATTATTATGTCATAACCTCGCTGATGCCATTATTATATTTCTTTTACTCTCTTGTATATCATCGATTTGTTTGATTTAATGGGAAAGAGAGTGTGAAGGGAAAAATATCCTAAGAAGAATAAAAAAAAGTAGGTTTGATGTAGAAAATGTAGGATTATCACGGACAGTTAATTGTGGGCAGACTCCACGTCAAAAAAAAGAGGAAGAAAATTAAAGTTTTACTAACCAACTGAGGCCTTAAGTATATAGAAGATAAATCATCGATTAGATATTTATAAATAATTCAAGATAGATAATTTAGGGGACTGGATATGATAAAAACATAATTTTTCGTAGCTTTTCTTTTTTGGCTTTGTTGTATTTTATTTAGGTGGTACCTTTAACACGCTGCTTAAAATAGTAGTCTTTTATTGATATTTTTATTTTTTTAGTTAAATAAGCAACATTAAGCATGACAAATGAATGAGATTTAACTTATACTTGTTCTCAAGCCATAAAAGAAATCATTTATATTCAAATTTTCATGGTAATATGTAATACCTTGAAAATTTTAGGTATATAAATTTCAGTAGTTTTTTGTTAATTCAGTATGGAGTATATGTAAGTATAGTAGAATTTTTAGAAAATTCATTATGAAAAAAAAATTATGAAATCAAGTGGATTATCCTTATTAATATGAGAATGAGGAAGGAAATAAATTAAACAATGTTTAATAGTGAACTGCTACTCTTGTGAAGCGACGAAGGCGGAGTGCCACTGTATACAGCTGTGTGACTGTGTGGACCTAGCAAACTTCTAGCCAGAAGTATCGGGATAGACCCGACTCACTGCAAAGTGAAACGATACTATTTTGGATCTGATATGCCTCCCAAGGTGGAGTATGTGAATAATGGTAGAGCAATGTGATGGTGTAGACGGCAGCGGTGTGATATGAATTAGCTGGTGTACGAGGTAGTGATCGGCGATGCCGACATATTCGTATACGTGCTAATATCGATTGGCTGATTATGTCTAAGATATCACTAGGATTATGTACATAATATAATTAATAAAGTATTGAAAGTGGACCCTAATGAACCTAACAATATGATTGAGTACAACTCATGCATATGGCATGGCATGTTTTGCTTGGCTGCATCGTTGTTTATTGCTTTATTTATTGTTGCTCATCTTATTATTTACAGTTGTTTATTTTTGTTTACTTGCTTGATGAGTTTTGTCCCTCCTCATCCTCTTATTTAAATTTTTAGTTGACAGGCCTAAGGACATAGCCTAACAAGGTGTTGGGTCTCGCGATGGGGCTAAATATTAATCACACCAGAGACACTAATTTATTTTGAGATGTATAATAACGCTTAATTGTTAATACTTGTGGATATACATAAAACATGTATTGATATTTGGGTTGCACAGTATGCCATATTATTATGTGGTTACATGTGGTTTGATAGCCAAGGTACTAAGTTCCCATTGATCTTGGTCTATGGGTGTTGTGGTGATATGTGTTGTGAAGGCGACAGTTATATAATTTGTGCATGAAATTGTAGGGCTTGAAGATGGTCTTCACTTATATGCAGTGCCCTGAGGAACATAAGGTAATGTATGTTGTCTACCAGCAAAAGGGCGAAGCCGAATGCTAGTGAAAAACATAGAAAATAACTCTGCTAGCTGCAGGAGCTGGTTTGATTTAGAAGGAGTTCAGAGATAGACTCTTTCGCTATTATGTGCCAGCCAGTAAGCGGGCAAAGTGGATGACAGAATTTATGACACTAGTGCATAGAAAGAAGTCGGTAGCAGAATATGATGAGCAGTTCAGCTCCTTGGCCCGATTTGTACTATGGGTCCAAGTAGATTCTATAGACGTAGCACAAAAATTCTAGGGGGGTCCTACGGTGGAGCATTAGGCAGAACATGACCCTCTTTATATTGACTAGATATGAAGTTATCCTAGAATGGGCCAGAATAGCAGAGAGGCAAGAAGAAGAGCACCAAAAATTCTAAGAGAGGTGACATGCCAGGGCTAGTGATTCGGGACAGAGAAAGAAGCTTCAAATTGAGCAAAGCAATGAAGTCACCTCTGAGAGAACATGTCATCATTGTGGCCAGCCCGGACATATCCAACCACATTGTCCTACTTTGAAGAGTGAGGGAAGGAAGCCTACTAGGCAGACCTCTACTAAGTCTAGAGAGTAGAGCTAGACAACCAACTAGCCACGAGGAGCAGAGCAGAGGAGATCGATTGTTTGCTATCATTATGGTGAGCCAAGCCACATTAGAGTGCATTATCTCACTCTTTAGGAGAAGAGTGAGAATGTTGTTTCTAGGGCACCTCCCCAGCCTGAGGGCGATGGCCCACAGATGAGAGGCTAAGGTAGTGGGATATATGTACTGCCAGGGTGACAGTTTGCAGAGCAAAGGACCCAGACAAAGGCAATTATATAGGCTACAACAGTGCAAAAAGCGCAAGCAATGGATCATATGATTACAAGTAATCTCCTAGTCTAAAACCATATAACATATATCTTATTTGATCCAAGTGCTTCCCAATCTTTTGTGTTAGTTGCATTTGTTCATAAAGCTAGCTTGTCTACATATCCCATGCATCAATTGATAAAGGTCTTCACACTGCTGAAGGCAGTTAGCACGGCCTTAGAAAAATATTATGACATTCCCTTGGTAATTGAAAGTAGATGTTTCTATGCTGATTTGATAGTATTAAACATGGAAGGATTACATATTATATTGGGGATAGATAGACTAGCTAAGCATGAAGCCAAGATAGATTGAAAGGTGATTTTAAAGACTCCTAATGAGATAGATATTACTTTTCGAAGTTCATCTATAAGAGAAGCTCCCAAGTTGATTTCTACTGTGAGAGCTCTTAATTTAGTGTGAAAGAGGCATTAAGCTTATTTGATTTCCACCGTAGATGTGCACTCTGAGCACAAATAAGTGGAGAATATCTCAATTGTGAGAGACTTTCCCAATGTGTTTCCAGGAGAGCTATCTGAATTACCTTCGGAGTGGGAAGTTCAGTTCGGTATTGACCTCCAGTCTGGGGCAAAGCCTATATCTAGAGCACCATATAGAATGACACCTGTGAAATTGGCAGAATTAAAGGTGTAGTTGCAAGGGTTGATGGATAAGGGATTCATCTACCCTAATGTATCACCTTGGAGTGCTCCCATCCTATTTATGAAGAAGAAGGACTGTAGTCTGCGCCTATGCATTGACTACCTAGAGCTCAATAAGGTGATGATAGAGAATAAGTATTCATTGCCTCATATAGATGATTTGCTTGATCACTTGTAAGGGGCTATTATGTTCTCAAAGATTGATCTTCAGTCAGGTTATCATCAGATGAGGATTAGATCGATAGTTGTGCCGAAGACTACATTTAGAACCCGATATAGACACTATGAGTTCTTGTGTAATGCCATTTAGGTTGACTAAGTGCCTATTTGGCATGACATTTGGGGAGCTCTAAAGCGCTTTTTGGCCCCAAAATGCGAAAAGTTTCTATTTGACTAAAAAGAAAAAAGTGCTTTATACCCATTGAAATTCGTAAAAAGCTAGTTTTTGATTTTTACATGGAAGCTCCAATTTGGAGCTCTTAGAAAAAGTTTTATATATAAAAGCGCTTTAATAAAGCGTTTAAATCCCACCACTAGGTCAAATAGGCCCTAATGCTCTAACAATCTCCATGGATCTTATGAATATGGTGTTCAGGTCATATTTAGATTACTTTGTTATCATCTTTATTGATGACATCCTTATTTACTCTAAAAGCAAAGAAGAGCATGAAATTCACCTGAATTGGCTTTGTAGCGACTGAAAAAAGAAAAATTGTATACCAAGTTAGAGAAATGCTACTTATGGATGAACAATGTAGCATTTTTAGAACATATTATATCAGGACCTGGTATTTCTGTAAATTCACATTAGATTGAAGTTGTGGTAAATTGACTCCGACCTATTATAGTGATAGAAGTTCACAACTTTTTGGGATTGGCAAGCTATTCTCGCCAATTTGTTGAGAGATTCTCTACTATAGTCGTACCTCTTACACAATTGACCTATAAGGGAGTGTAGTTCAAATGAAATGATCAATGTGAGGTAGCATTCCAAGAATTAAAGAGGAGGCTAGTAGAAGATCTAATTCTCAAAGCCCCTACAGGACGGGGTAGATTTGTAGTATATAATGATGCATCTAAACATAGATTAGGGTGCATATTAATGTAGCATAGAAATGTTATTGCTTATGCATCATGCTAGCTGAAGCCTCATAAGTGTAGCTATCCCACCCATGATCTGGAGTTCGCACATATCATATTTGCCTTAAAGATATGGAGATATTATCTCTATGGTGAAAAGTATGACATATACATAGATCATAAAAGCTTGAAATATATTTTCACCCAGAAAGAGATAAATATGAGATAGAGGCGATGACTTGAGGTATTAGAAGATTATGATTTAATGTAACACCCTGCACCCTTATCCTATGCGTTTTGACTACGCTACCCCGTGACGATGCAAGTGGCTACCATTTTCCTTTTTCTTAAGGAAAATCTTATCATAATCTCATAATTTTTCTAATTTTAAAAGAAATATCCTATATAAAATCTGGCAAAGTCTACCATGTATTATAGACATTTATACCTAATATACATGTATAAAATCAAATAAAATGTATATTTTTATAATTAATTGACAATAATTATATCTATACACTCATAGCCATACTCACAGTTCTGCCCAAGATTGGAACCGGATCATGATGACAATGCTGATCCCTGAAATTATACCATTCTATCACAACATCTTAAATAATTTACTATGACATGTATATAATCGGAATCTTTTAAAACTACAAATATACAAATACATCATGACTTTTACCATTATACAATTTCACTATCAAATTTCAACTGCAAATTTCAATGGAATTCCAATATCAATATTTTACCATACCATCCAATATCTTCTACTTTTGCTTACTAGTCTTAATCCTCAGTTGAGAGTCTTCACCTAGTCTATCAACTAAAAATTTAATATAAGAAGATGCGAGTCTAGGCAACTTAGTAAGTAAATAGAAATATAAAATAATAATAAATCAAAAACCACATATTCTCATCCATAACATAAATACAACAATCACAATACGAAGATAGATCCAGGAGGCTCAAATCATCCTCAATTCATTATAATTCTCTACTCCCTTCAGGCGTACAATCATACCATATTTTATCACCTCGCATCACCTTACATTTTAACTATTCTAGCTCATCATACAAAACTAGGTGCCATACATACACCACACATACTAAACTATGCCGTATAAGTATAATCTTGTAACTGTGTCATTCGGGCACCACATACAACTCATGGAATGCTTCTCATTCCATATATATATATATATATATACACACACACACACACACACATATATATATATACATTTATAAATTATAGAACAGAAACAAAACTTATAGGATAAATTCTATCCCCACTTATCTATACAAACATCACTTTAAATATAATCAGGGAATGCACTATTTTTCCTATCAATCCACCATTTATATTATCAAAAATATACTCCATTTAGGATATTTGCTATCCCTATAATTTCGATATCATAACCTTACGTATATCAATGTTCACAACCATATACATACATGAAACAACAATACACATGCTCATTCATATACAATATTGAGATATTTTCAATCCCTTTTTATTCAGTCATCTATACACAAGAAGAAGCTTAAAGACACGAGATACTTTTTATCCCAAACACTCATATGTCTATATCATAGACAAATTCAACCATGGGATATTCTTCATTCCTAACATTCATCATACCTGACAAACATATTATTGTCATTCAAGAGATATTTTCTATCCCCTACATTCAGTAATCATAAATAAATAAGCATCAACCTTAAATCAATGCAGAATATCCATAATCCCTCATTCAAAACATACATGTCTAAAACAAACATGGAATACCTATTATCCGCATCCAATCATTCGAATCAAACAGGGGGTCACCTACTTACCTTAAGCCTTTAGCTCCAAACCACATTCTTTCGGCTTTATACCTTTTCATCATTCTCAGATTATCCTGTACAGGGCCATAATCTCATTTACTTAACCATTTATAATCATATACTCAATACATCATTCTAATATTTCTTTCATAATCAATCTCAAGCTATGATCATTAAACATGTTGTAAGTACCAAATAAATTAGGATTTTTCTACAATTATCACAATCACAAGAAACTTTTTTGCTTGACATATTTATCTGATATCTTACATGATTAACTTTTAAACAATATACAAATAACTCAATTAAGCTTTTAATTTATTTAATTCATGACTTACCTAACCCATTCATAAGAATCCTCATTAACCCCTACTTAGGGCATAGCCCAAAAACTCAATTCCACTAGTCCAAACAACTTTATATATGTTCTAAAATATATTAATCATGTCATTAATTATTTACCCCATGATTAATTCAACAAAAATAAAAAAATTCTCAATTTTTACTATTCATTTAAACCCTAGCATTAGATAATATCACCATGAAATTATTATCCTTTCATTGCTTATACTCACATATGCAAAAATGGTGTGAAGATGTGAGCTGAGTCAATAGTTCATGGCTAGACTCGCTAGTTAAATCGCTGAATTAATATTTCATTTCTACTTGCCCTTCGACCTTGTCACAACTTTCATGAGATCTTTCAATGAAACATTACTCTTTCACGAGGCAATCAACCCATCCAAATTTAATTAGCCCATCAAATGGTGAAATATTATTGCATTATATTGATAAAAGCTTCTGAACAGAGCAGCCACCGCATGGCTAATCTAGAACATGGGGCTAAACTAAGCCTTAAACCTCTAATCTAACATTAGCTGTCCAATAAATAACGTTCTTGACTAATTTTCCTTCACTATCTTAGAATTCAAGGTGTGTTTGGTTTGTAAAATTTCAAAATTTTCATCAATTATTTAATTTGACATTTGTCTACCTAATTATTTCTACTTTTCTAGGTTTAAAGTTACATTTTTGTTATTCATTGATTTTATCTTTTACTAATCAATTGATATTATTTTTCAAATTAATTAGCTGTGTGGGATTAACATTTGGAGACATTTTTGGCATAGTCACATATATAGATGGTAAGGTGAGCTTTCACAGGCATGTGAGTATAACCTTTTAAAAAAGGAGCAATTAATGGTGGGAGAAAAACAGAAATTAAGAAGTAAGACAGTATGCCAAGGGGGCACCCTCCTTTTATTTCTTAGGAAGCACTGATAACATGCCAGGACACAGGCCAAACAAAGCCATGGCCGTCCATCTCACTCTTACAATTTACACAAAGCTCAGCTCAATCTACTATGGGAGCAAGAGAGGAGTGAAAGGCACTCCTGCGGCCTTGATCCATTGGTTCCCGTGGATGAAGTTCTGGACTGTGAACTTCTCTGCTCTCTCCGGAGTCATCGTTTTGATTCCCTTCCACTTCACCCTCTTCTCCGTCGGTGCTCCTTTCCCGCGGTTAGCGTATTCCGAGTAGAAGCATGTGTTGAGCGCGAAATCTCCTTGCCATGGCAGCCACCCTTCTGACTCGATGAGGTCGTCGATCTCAGTCTGGAAGATGAATGTTCGGGAATACATCTTCCATGGGCGGCCCAGGTATGTCCTGAACTCTTTCCTCACGGGGAAGAGCAACGGGTCCGCGGCGATTTTGCAGTTGTGTAGGATGATTGCGGTCGGCTCGCGCCTGTCCTTCCTGCCTTGGGCCGTCACGATGTTCTGCTGGTTGGGCATGGGCTTCCTCACCAAGATATCGCAGTTCTGGAAGACGACGGCCGCATTGCCGAAGATGAAGTCGATGGTGCCCGAAATGGTGCATTCGCGGTAGAACTGGCGGTGGGTGTGGGCGTAGAGGGTGTCTTGGTAGGCATCCATCTGGCAGCGGTAGAAGACTGCGCGATCGGATTGCACCCTCAACGCGACAGCCTGGTGCTTCTCGGGGCCTGCGCTGTTCTCAAATCCAATGTCCTTGGCAATGAATCCCTCTCCAACGGCAGCTGCAACATTCATCACAAGAATAAAATGAGATTGAGTATGGAGTTTGAGTGGAGAAGAAGCAGAACAAGTACAAGTACTACTTACCAACGGTGGCGGTCTTGAAAGTGGGAGTGCCATCGATGAAGTTCTTGTTGCCGGTGATCTTGGTCTTTGTGGGGCCGTCGCCAATCATCATCACATTCCACATGCCCTTATCGACCATCACCATCTCATTGTAGATGCCGGCCTTGATGTAGATGACGAAGGGCTTGTCACTCTTCTTGGGCACCTTAGCGAGCGCAGCAGTGATGGTCTTGAATTCCCCGCTTCCGTCCTTGGCAACGACAGCATCAGGAACAATGCTGCCGGGGCCAGCTTGCAGAAGCCTGCGCGTTCTGCTGGATACCCACGATGGGTATTCATCGGTGGTGGAAAGGAGCCGTCGGTTCAAGAATGAAAGATCCAAGGAATCAAGGACCGCAGAGATCTGGTCGATAATGGCGAGAGCATTGCTGGTGAGCTCCGACGCGCCTTTGAGCGCTTTCTTCATGCTCTCCGCTGCTTCGCCTTCGGTGCCATCGAATCCATCAAGACAAGTCTCTTGGTAAGTGATCGACCCGCTCAGCCAGATCTTGATGTCGTCAATCAGCTCATCGACCTTTCTAAGATCGAACTCTCCAAACTTCTTCAGAGAGTTTTCGAGGTCATCGAGGGCATAGTCCATGAGCTCCCCACAATTCTCCAGAGCCTTCTTCGTCAGTGGATCCTGCTCAGCCTCCTGCAACACTTTCGATTCCGCGAAAGCCTTCTTCACCTTCTCTACGGTGACATTGAACGCAAGCTTCACAAGCTCTTTGGGATCGGTCGTGTTTTTGTCGGCGGCGGACGACAAGCTGTTGACACAGGTTTCCTTGTAATCGGTGGGTTGGCAGATTGCCGTGATTGCCTTCATGGAGCTACGAAGCGGGCCGGGTTCGCTGCTGATTTCCTTGGGGCCATTGGCCGAAGCGCTGCCATTTCCGTAATTCGCACTCACAGCAACGGCGACAACCATGGCCACCAGGATCATAGAGGAAACGCCGATTATGGCCATCCTTTTCTTCTTTTGCGAACCTTCCTGGCCTCGATTCGAAGACATGCTGCTTCCTTCTTTTTTTATGGATATTATGCTACCGAATATCACAAAGTATAGATGGAATTTCAATTGTAAAAAATCGAAAATAAATGTAGAAAATTCAAGGAGTATATTATTCTGGGACTCCAAGAATTTTCTACGAGGCAAGTGGAGAACGAAGAAGGCTGTGGCGGGACGCCTCCCTTGCCTTTTCCAGCTCAGGAGATCGGGTTATAAAGGAAGAGGGAACGACAAAATAAGAGGTTGTTAGGTGAGTGGCGACAAAACAGAAGGCCGTTAATGAGCCTGCGACGCGTGCGAGGAACGAGAAGAGGCAGACTGTAAACGGCAAGTGCCCATTTTTCGCCGTGCGATTTTTAGTTGCTGTGTTGACGGTCCAAGCCAAACTGCATTCAAGTAAATACTTACTGGGTCAAAATTCGTTGCAAGTAAGCCTTCCAATACATGCACCCGTGCACATGCAGCTACTCACACGGTCTTTTTTACTTGTGTGAGCGGATTTTTTATCCATGCCATCTAGACGGTTGGATCAATTCTTCGTGGCTCTGACGCCCACAAACATGCTACTTTGAGGCTGCAGGATTTTGGTATGATTTGAATTCGAAAATGTGCTTTTGAATGAAGTAAAATAGTTTGATGCATGAAATGCAAATACAAATAATAAATTAGCTACTTGTAACCAAAGGATATTTTTATTACTTTCGAAAACAAACCAAGCCACACTCACCTCCTCGATGAAGTGAGAAGAACTTGTGAAAACAATTTCTCAAATAACAAGAAACAGTAGGAGAAAACAATAATGAAAGATGAAAACCATGCTTGTTAATTACATTAATCCGCCTTCATACGGCACCCCTGACTGAGGTATCCAATTATCCCCGAACAGGAAGTTTGAAACAGTGAAGTTGCTTGCTTTCATGGCAACGATGACATGATACCCTGGCCAAGTGATTCTGTTGCTGTTAGCCGATCCAGGCCCAGTGGTGCTGTATTCGGCGTAGTAGAGAGTTCTGAGAGCAAAGTCCCCAGACCATGGCATCCACCCAGCAGCATCTACTAAGCTCTCGATGTGTGACTGCATGTAAACCGTCCTTGAATACTCCTTCCATGGCCTCCCAAGATATGTTTTGGTAGACCCACCGCTCGAGGCTAAGTCCGCTGCTGGGTTTATCGTGCACTTATGAATCGAAATACCCGTGTTCTGATTTGGGTCAGTTCGACCTTGGGCCGTGATCACATTGCTCTGCCCCAGCATCGGTTGCCCCTCGGGTAGATGTTGCAATTTTGAAGAACGGCTGCAGCATTTCCGAAGATGAAATCTACAGTGCCGTAGATGTCGCATTCTCTGTAGAATTGCCTGAGGGAATGAGTGTATACGGTGTCTTGGAAAGCCTCGAAGCTGTAACTGTAGAACAATGACAGATCAGCGCCGCTTCGAAGTGCCACTGCCTGGTGTTTGGCCGGCCCTGCTGTGTTGCGGATTGTTATATCAATTGCCACGAACCCTTGTCCTACAACGGCTGCAAAGAAACAGAAAACCATAAATTAGGCTTACCCTTTTTTCCATCCACAGTCACTAATGCAGCGAAATTATCGGAATTCCTTTGGTTCATGAAATTGAGTTGCTTTATAATATCTCTATAAATCATGAGAGTATATTTGGATAGGAGAATGTTGTTGATGAACATGGGAGTGAAATATTATGATGTTAGTAGTATTGTATTAACCATATAGTAAATAAATAATGAGCTTATTATTGAAAAGGATA
>JAYJMB010038571.1:0-73872 GCA_036873735.1 Pouteria campechiana | reverse complement strand
TTTTTGGGTATAACGGGTCATGTCCACCAATGCCGCCCCCCCCCCCCCCCCATTATCACATCAACACCACCACCAGTATCATCATCACCGCTCCTTGTTCTGACAATGAATAAGTACTCGAGGCACACTGAGACATCTAGGAGACTCCCTTAGCAGTCGACTGGGTCTAAGATCTAGTTAATGGATCAAATACCTCTTCTAGGGTCCACTCTCAATGTAGCACCCCTTCTAAATCTACGCCCTGTACACTGGCTTCTCGGGCAATAGCTTCTGCTGGCCCTCCATTTTGTCCATCTAGATCTTCTGATCATAGTCATTCATACAATGGTTCTTCCCTAGTATCCTCCTCCTCCAAGAGTGCATGTTGCCCAATCATCATCAAATCTAGAGCGTCATCGTGCTCCTTATTTTCCTCTCGTAGTATCCTCTCTCGTAGCCTCATAAGCAGAAAACAAGCTTCTTGAGCTTTTCATACCCTAGTCTATTCCTTCTCTGAGTATGGATGAGGGAGAATGTACTACAGTTTCACTCATATGGCGATGAAGACACCGTTTGACTTAGAATTCGAACTGCTAGTAGCCCGAGTGTTGGGGTCTCCATGCCATATAAGTTCCACCATTCACCTATAATCAATTCAAGATTATGTATTAGTATTTGCAAATAATACATAAATATGCAAGTATAAAATGTCATGAGGTTTGGAAACAATTATATACAGGGTAATCCTCGTAACCGTGATTGAACGGCCACTGCCTTTCCAAACATCCCCCGTGCTTCGTGAAAGCCATCAACTATTGGAGCATTTAAAAGGATCAATATTTTTTATTTATCACACTAAATAAGATAATGAAGTATATTCTATAAACATCATAAATAATTTACCCCGGTCCTAAAGTCACTCGTATTTGGGTGATCGGGAAATAACTTCTCAAAGACTTCAAACACAGCCCCATTTGATTCCATATCCGCCCCAAGACCATGCTCATAGTGGTATTTTGGATTCAAAAAAATACGCTACAATAATAAGATTGCAATTCAGACATAAGAGAAGAAGATACATAAGAGAAAACTACAATAATAAGATTGCAATTCATCAGACAAAACTCACCAACTGCATGTAATGGATAACGGAGCATGTTCTTCCAGCGATCTTCTATGATGCCAATCACCCACTGCCCACCTTTCATATTTTTTTGTATGGACTCCATAAATTGAAATGCCTCGTACAAAGAGCTCATATTTGGATAAGTCTCATTATCAACTACTCTCAAGACTCTATATATGGGTTCTAAAATTAACAACACCGATAGTACCTTATCCCAAAAAGAAGCCGTCATAACGATCCTCTCCACCTCCCTCCCTTCCCTAGTGTGTGCATATCTTGAATCATGCCACACATCAGTATCGAATGTTGTATTGAGTGCTTGCTTGGCATTCCATAGACTATCTAGTGCAATATAATTCGTGGCAAATTCAGTCTTGCCTAGACGTAGAATCTCCCTCCTATAATCAGATGCCTCATGAAAAAGTGCCTTCACTCAACTGTAGTTGTAGATGAATTTGGTAATCTGTTAACCCTTCTCTATCACACTACGAATAGTTGGTCGTCGACCAATATCCTCCAAGATGAGATCAACACAGTGTGCCGCACAAAGAGTCCAATGCAAAGGCAATTTTTTCTCTAGAGTTTTCCCAGCGTTCTTAAATGTTGTTCCATTATCCGTGATAATTTGTATCACATGAAGACTTGAGCTGAGGGCTTCAATCTGCTTCTCAATAATCTCTTGAATATAAGTTGTGTCCTTAATATGCTTAAATGCATCCACAGACTTATAAAATACCGTAGTACCTCTGCAATACAACATGAAGTTGATGATACTGAGCTTTGTGGGGCCAGTGCACCCATCACACATCACAGATAACCCATATGTTTTCCATATATGGGTCATAGATTTGATCCAGTCCTTCATTTTTTGGTCCTCCTGATCAAGATATGTTCCACCAATTTGGTATGCTGAAGGAGGTGGGACGCCTTCTCCTTCCATTTGTGCAGCATGAATCATATTCTTGAAAGTTACAATATCCGCTAAGTGTAAAAAAACGACACTATAAATAAAGAATCTAGAGACATGAGTTCCAAGATTTTTTACAGTCTCTACCCTTCTTGTACATCTGAGTCATCTTCTTTTGCAGCCCACCAGCCTGTTCATACAACTTTGGCTGTGATCCCCTCGCAGATGTTGTACGGCCCAAAAACTTCTTTAATCTTCCCTTCTATTTTTTATACTGTCTCTACCCTTCTTGTACATCTGAGTCATCTTCTTTTGCAGCCCACCAGCCTATTCATACAACTTTGGCTGTGATCCCCTCGCAGATGTTGTACGGCTCAAAAACTTCTTCAATCTTCCCTTCTGTCTCCCTCCTTCATCCAACCTCCCTTGCCTGATTCCCCCACCAGCTTCTCTTGTAGAACCATGGAAACTAAGTTTACCCCTCTCAAGCCTAATCGACTCCTCTCTAGCCCATTGCTCTGCCCTACTAGCCTCCATAGCCTGCCTTATCTGCTCTCTCTCATCTCCATCATCATCATCATCACTCTCATTAACATCATAATCACCCAATTCAGCTGCAATCTTCTTCTCCTTTTGCTTTCGAGCTCTTCTAGTAGTAGTATCCGACTGAATAGCCTCCCTCATAAGGACCCTAACCTTATTAGGAACCTTAGGACAATTTCTAACATTAGGACTACTCTAAGCTAAGTGTTGCCTCAGTCTTATAACGCCCCCCGACTTTATAACTTGCTTGCAGTAATTGCATTCAACTCCAAATGGGTTGCCTGGAACCTGTTTCCCATATTCCCATGCTAAATCATTAGGCTTGGTCTTGCTGCTTTTACTTTCCTGGCCATTCGTGTCTGTTGACACCTTCAAATTTCAACCTAAACACATCAAATTAAAATAAATTCATTTTTAATTTCCATACAACACACTCTTGAACATACAAATCTTCATGATATATGCATTAAACAATATCTGAAAAGAATACTAGACATTCAAAATCAATCAAGAAACATATTTACAAATTTTAGGAAATAAGTTTTAGTACAATTATTTAAAAATTAAAAATAAATTTAAAAATTATCACAGGTAATTTTTTTATTATATTTTTAATGCTATAATGCTATCAATGAATTAACACATCTTTAACACAACATCTATAAAAAAATTATAATTATTTAAAAAATAATTATAATAATTATTAAAATATTCAAAAAATATTTTTTTTGCTGAAAGTCATTTTTTCGGCAGATCCCACATCTGATCTATGTATTCATACAAAAACTATGGCTGATTTGGGATAATCAAATGATTTAGGGATTTTTCTCAAATCTCGAGTTCATCCTCAATCTCCACAAATCAGACAGATTTTGATGCCGAATCAATAATATCGGTTAATTTACCGATAATATTGACGATATGATCGTGATATTATCGATAAATGCACGATAATATCGATAAGTCGTCTGTATTATCGATAAAAGTGGAAAATTTTCGATATTGTCGATTTTCAAATCGATTTTTTATCGATTTGGGGGGAGATCGATATTATCGACAATAATATCATCGATAATATTGATATTAAGATCACTGGTTCAAACAAATGTTAGCAGTTTCAAAATTATCAGCAAAATTTTCGCAAATAATTTCATTTCGGCCCTCTATCAAAATGTTTTTGACAAGAAAAGATAGAAATATTGAGCTTTAAATCAAAATTTGAAATTATGGAGAAAATTTTGAAAATAGTGAAAAATAGGGGAAAATCATTGAAAATTTGAAAATCTTAAAAAAATACCTAGATGCACTATTTTCTACTTAATTCCTCTTGTTTTGTTCTAAACACGTATACAACTTTTCAAAAGCCATTTTTAACTCTACTACTTATGTTTTCCTTTCAAAAACAAAAAAAATTGAGCTTTTGATTCATACAGATTTAAGGTATACAGTAGTCCATCAACAGTGGCAGCTTGGATTCACCTCAAATTTGATTTTTGGGTTTTGAAACCATCTCCCCTAACGCGGATTTATTGTAGGTGGTTGGATCTCCATCAAAATCAAGTTTTGGGTTATAAAACTCATTTCTTAAGCATTGAATCTCATTTCTAACTAAAACTAAGTTGCTTTGCAAAGAGAAAAGTCAACATCTTTTGAAAATCTTATAGATTTACATATGAAAGTACTGCAACAGTTCTTCTTTCTCTTCCACAATCCTCATGTTATGACGTAATTAGAACTTTTTGTTTACATATTTCTATTTCTTATATATTTTTCATATGTTCAAAAAATAAAAGTTGTGGAATTATTTTTTGAAAAAATGATATTTATATTTTTTAAAAATAAATGGTTTATATTATATATTTTAAAAATTATGTTATTAAAATTATGGTAGATAGATATTTATAAAATTACTCATAAAAAGATAAGTATAACTAGAGTATTAAATACATGCACAAATTATATGAAAAAAAGGATGGTGTCTTTCTTATTGAAATTATTTTATTATAATTAGTTTTAATTATTCCACAGTATTGTTGTCTTTATTTATTTATTTGTGATAGCATGATTTTAAAATACTTTTTATTTATAATTCACATTATATGCATATGTTGAATAATTTTGCATGACCTAAATCTCTCCTTTAATAGTATTTGACATTAGAAATATACTTTATCAGTGTTTGTATCATTGATATGTTTCCTTTACTTTTTATATGTTGACATTTAAAATGATTTTTTTATTCTAAATATACATTTAGAATTGTCATAATTTATCAAGAAGTTTTATGAAAAAATTCCTAATTTTTCTTTATCTCTTTAATTTTTTTATATTTTAGCAAAACAGTTTGGCGAAATTATCAATAATTTCTCCAAATTTAGCAAAAATTTCTATTCTTATACTAGTTCGTTCCAACTATAAACTACCTAAGTGGCATCTTGAGCGCATAAATGTTTAAAGGTCATTTGTTTCATAGGAGGCTACGAGCATTGGAGTTTCAAGATCGCTTTTCAAATTCTTATGTGCATTTGGAGGTGATACCTTTAGAATGACGCTAAAAGTTTCACAAAAAATAGGAATGTTGTTTTTATTATTGGCCCTTTGAAATTTAGACATAGTTCTTAAAAGCAATGTTTGCTTTACTGATATTATCTCCCACAATATCTTTTTTGAAAGTGGTCGATAAATTATCTTATAAGAAATTAATATTTTCATTTATTCCAAATGTTTTTAATAGTATTAGAAATGTTCTCCTAATATCAGAGGTATTAATGTTTGTATTACAAATTATTGCCCAAAGCCTCTCTTAATCATTTCTTCTCTTATTTCTTCTTAAATGACTATGATAACCTCCCTAAATAATTATTAACTCATATCTATTTAATGTCATATCATTCATATATATTTATATTAATACATACTTAATTTTCATATATAAAGAATTGTATAAAATTTTTTCGGGTCATATTTATTGGTCTCTTATGTATTTTTATTGATTATGAAATATTGATATTCTAAGTAATACTTTCAAAGAGATTATTTGCAAAATAGACCCTCTAACTTTGCTTAATTGCAAATATGACCTCGTAGTTTGGAAATTTGCATAATAGTCCCTAGGAGATCCAAAATGTTGCAAAACAAACCTTGCCAACCGAACAACTATTAAATAAGTTTTTTAGATAAAAATGCCCTCATCTTCCTCCTAAGAAACCACACTTGTTGTTGTTGTTGTCCCCTCTATGTTGTCATAGCATCTATTTGATCGATAATTGAATCCATTCAACTAATATATGTTGATGTTTTGCCACCAAAATACTTGTTACCGCATTGGATTTTCACTATCCAATCATTGAAAAGTGACGGATTTTCACTATCTAGTCATTGAAAAGTTACAAGATTGCTACTTGCTCCTATTTTTATTCCTACTTGCCAGGAAGTGCAATAACTAAGGAACTTTGAGCATTAGGTCTCTACTTCACCTTCACTGATGATAAAGACCCACCAATCTTTGCTTTTGCTTTTCTCCTCTACCTGAAACCCACCACTTTTCTTCTCTATTTATGCTTTGGTCAATTGCCGACAAAGATCCATGACTTGTTGCAATGTCTATTATAGGAAGACAAAGATGTTATGGTTGTAATGATTTTTTATTTCTGTTTGCTAGGGTTTCACAAAGGGGGAAGATGAAACTATTTAAGGGCAATTTTATAATTTATTTAAAAAATTATAATGCTAATGGATTAACATCCACAATGATGTTAACAGCAGAGTTTATTTTGCAACATTTTGAAACTTATGTTTGACATAATTTATCATGGAGTTTTATTCATTTTTAAAATTAATTTTTTTTATTTTTTATTTTTCCAATGAAGTCCCCTGATAAAAATGATATTATCTCTAATAAAAGCGATGACACCTTTTTTCGAACCACCAATATATCCTTAAGTACCAATAAAGCAAACGTTGCATAAAAGTACACAATTCAAGATTGCTTGACCGAAAAGAAAAGAAAAGTACAAATTAAAATTCCTTGAGTCCCCAAGAATTTAATTCTAGTGAAACCAAATCTGGTGAACTAAATGCATCCTTAGATTAAAAATATATATATATATTGGTAAAAATTCGATCCATCTCTCTTACTCTAATTCATGGATTCTCTAAGCAAGAAATAAGAATAATCTGTTTGAATGGTTTGTTTCTTATATTTAGTATCTAATTGCAAAACCATCTACAACAAATTTCCTTCGTTATTTGCAGCAAGCTAGCAAATAGCTTGTGAGATCTAGCTTTTGAGCTTTAAAATAAGAGTCATAATGCCTATAAGCGAAGGCTTTTTAATTCTTTTTTTTTTTTTTTTTTTTTTTGCTTTACTATAAAAAAGTTACAAAATTTCAGAGCTTCCTAAAAACCTGAAACATCTTTCACTAAAAGGAAATGAATGATTTTCAAGAAAGAATGCAGTTAACAAAATGATGTTACAGAAGCCAGTAAACTCAGGTGCAGGAAGAGTAGTAGTGCACGTATCTCCCATAGTATAATGGTAAGTGGTTTCACACTCATTTCAAGATAGATTTCTGAAATTGAAAAACCTGTCCTAGAAGGATAAACTAGAAATGAAAGAATCGGAAATGAAAAAAATAAATAAATCTGTAGGTAGTATAAAGGAGTAAGAACTAAGAAGATAGAGAACAGTAAACTTGGATGGTTTTGGCATTGGCAATGGGGATCAACAATTGCGCCTATTACAAGTAAGCTTGTTCAACTGGAAGGATATAGGACAGCAAGAGGAAGGCCAAAAATAATATGTATGGAAGTCATTAGAAAAGATACAAAGGCATATGGGATAACTCAGATCATGATCCAAATAGAAAGAATAGTATAACAGGATTCACACATCAGACTCCACTTAATTAGGAAACAAAATATAACAATGGTTATAAATTCTGTTGTGCTAAAATGATATGCATGGCATGTCTTCCTTAACCTGAAGGTTATCTTATTTGGAAATTGTTCTGACCTTCCATGAAGCGCTCTTTGATCATCCTAAGGAATGCAAGCACCGCAATTCGAGCTTCAATCTGTCATAACATGATAGACAAACCATTTAAGCTCAAGATCCAAGTCCCATTATACTTTTAATGAGCAAGGCAGATTTATGGACAGAAATATCTATTGATATCTCATCCAAACATGAACAAATAAACAGAGAAAATGCACCTTCACATACATAATAAATAAAATATTATGTTTTGAAATCTTGTCCTCCAATGGAAATAGTTGATTGAAACTTTAAGAAAAAATAGATATTCCAGAGTTTTGGCAAAGCTATTTTGTGATTAAACTGATTATTTGAACTAAAATAATCAAACGAATAATTTCAGTCTTAAGTTAATATAATGGGTTGGTTATATGGTAATCAGCAGTGTTGCAGGTGCAACGGTAACTTGCAGGCCAATACTCATCCCCAAACTGTAAAAGAGGGTACATAATGCTGATACACGTTGATATATTAGCCCTTTCATCAATGAAAGGCATGCTGTAAAGTTTCTGGTGTGCTCAGTTCCTGCCATGCAATTCCTTCTGAAACTTTTGGAATTAGTTGCAAAAGCAAAATCGTATGTTTTCTCATAGCAAATCAATCAACTACTGATCTTGCAGGCACGTCTGAAAATTTTAGGAACTAATCTGAGAAGGTATATATTCCAACAATCCTTCAATCTTTATTCTTGGACATGCTTGCAAGTAGCTAATACAACTCAATACCAAAGTACGTCTCCATTTTTAGTGCAACTAGAGTGCCCGACGTGATGCTTCATTCAGTCCACTTAAACCAGAATTATGTTTGATGCCCTTGCATACTAGCAAAAGTGATTGAACATACCTTAGTTAGACCTCGAAGATCAATCAATGAACCCTTCAGACTATCCCTTTGCAAGATTGTGGCAAGCTTTTCAAGAAGCAGACCATGAGGCTTGCATGAATCAGTTTTCTCAGAAACGTGGCCCAAGAGGCCTTTTTCACCATCCTTTATAACTCCTTCACACCATTCCTCAAGTAGCTCCTTGAGAAAATAATCATTGGAACTGTATCTGCATTCAAAAGAACATGTTGCATAAGTTGAAAGCAAATGTGAAATGCAGGAAAAGAGGTTCCATATACAGGAAGTTGAACAGCTGTTTCGGA
The DNA here is from genome assembly GCA_036873735.1 of Pouteria campechiana. NCBI lineage: Eukaryota > Viridiplantae > Streptophyta > Magnoliopsida > Ericales > Sapotaceae > Pouteria > Pouteria campechiana. The sequence goes on along the minus strand of JAYJMB010038571.1, from coordinate 65,137 downwards.
GGAGAATTTTTAGAAGATGCATTATTGGCTTGAGTTACCCAGCTCTCCGCATATCCTGATATATAGCCAGGCATTGCTGAACTTCATGCAAGGATCCATATTTGGTATGAGCTTTTAGCAGTGTATTGTATGTCACCTGTAATAATTACTTAAGAGTTTCATTTTTCTGGACAATTTCATTCTCAAAGGAGTAACCATTGCTTAATAAAAGATAAATGAGCTGATTAGAAATTGAAAACTTAAAAGAAGATAGCATCAACAATACTGGGCTGTTTTACATTACCAAATCACCAGTTGGAATAGACATAGGACTGTGCCACATAAAGCTTCGTATAAAAAAAGTTTAAAATATCCATTCACTCAGCCAAGCAACACATGCATACAGTTTAAAAGAACACCATGGCCACAATTGAAATTACATTCTTAATGAGAGGAGAATAAACACTAGAAAATTTTGGAACAGATTAATAAATGTAGTGAAGGAGGCCACTGTTACATGCTATGGCCTTATGGGTCACATGACAGCTTTAACCGCACCATGACTTGGAAGTATTCAAACCATAATGGTTAAATTACTCCACCCACCCTAAACCCCTACTAAATTTCTCATCAATTTTTCCCCTTTTCTTTACCATAGCTTATCCATAGTGGTAGAAGAGTCGCCCTACAGGGCTCCCCGTGCCTCCCCTTTGGATGTTTTTCTTGCGTGAGCCCACCTGCCAGCTCTTACAAGGTTCCTGTTAGGTTGGACCACAACCCTGTCTCTAGAACAAGAGAGTAAGAAGAACGATCACAATCCCTACCTTGTTACACTATTCTATTACACTGTTACATGGACAAAATGCTGTTGACTAACTGAACTATCTTTTTCCTCAAGTGTATGTTACTTGCCCCAATGATCTCCTCTTCACTTCCATCTCTCTCTTGGTCAAATTACACTCCTGGGCCTTAGATTGTGGTTATGATGGTTCCGCCCTCCTCCCTTGTTTGAATTAGATTAAATAGTTTTTATTATTTTAATTGAGAGATTTATTTACAGCTATTTAAATTATGGTTTTATTTCATATATTAGTTTTCATAAATATGGTAATTTGTAGGTGGATCTTCAGAAAATTCAGTTCATTTTGTTTATTGAAAGCTAAGTTTCTGATTTTTCTTTTTCTTCTCAAGTTTTTCCCTTCTATTTTAATCCCTATTTTTTCCCAACTTCTCTTCTTTAGATATAAAAAATAAAATAAAATAAAAAATATACAAAAATGGGCCTAATTAAGATACATTAAACAACTAAAAGCAATATAATTCAAGTATTCAAAATAAGCACTAAATTGCACCTTTTTGAGTTGTAACTTGATTAAACGATTTATGAAAGAGAGCAAGCAAAAGTTGAATTTTAAACTTGGGAGTTTCAAAGACCCACGCACCATTTATTGAGTTTGGCCAAGTGCATAAACTTGTCTCTCTTCCACGTAATACCTAAAAACTGCCTATCTTCAAAAGAAATGAACAAGATGATCACTCAGTTGACTTGGACTTGCCGGTGACCAAAAAAGGAATTTTGTCTCTACTAGCCAAATTTACTATTTCCCTCAAACATCTACTTTGTACAGTCACTTTATAATGCAATCAGTGATGTTGGTGCATTAAATATTCCATCTTTAACATTATACTCAAATAGATTCCAGGAAAGTATCATGGTGAGTCACAAATCTTAATAATGAAGAGCAAAAAATGAAGCTAAGTAAAATTACAATTACATGGTGAACAGTGGGCAAGATTGACATTTTTGAAGTAAATCACAAGTGTCACTCAACTGAGGCAGTTTTTGGTCCTTAAATTTAAAAAGCAAGCAATTTTTAGGAATTATTGAAAAGGGTACGGTTCTATTTAATCCAGAAATTAGCCAGAAAGGTAGCCATTTATGCACACCTTTCTAAAAAAGAGATTCCAAGTTTCGGATCCTCAAATCAACATTAAGATTTCATTATTACCTTCTCAAAACAACATAAAACATGCTGGCTTCACTCAAAGTTAGAAATAGGCTTAGGGAAGAGGAACATAAATACAGAGGAAGAAGAGGAAAAAGAACCAAAAAATATAAAACAACAACAGTTTGTTACATAGCAATTATGATATTGACCTTAAATGGACACTGTATAGTTCAGTGACAAATGACTATTGCCTTTATTACTGCCGTGTGACCATTTTATAAACATGGGCAGGTGCCTATATCAATTAAAATTTCTAGTGCTATCGATAGCATCAGAAAGATCAGAACATTGAATACAATTATTTACTCCTTGTATGACTAGAACTTTTCATATGAATGAACATATACACTGGGAAGAAGAAGCTAGGGGAGAAAAAGGGAATAATTTGTTCCTAAGTCAGTTTTATCTATGATAGGAATTACATAAAGATTGATACATGCCACAACCTCAGTGAACATAACAGCATCTGAGGAAGTAAACAATCTAAAATATCTGCTGACAGGCACATAATCAAATGAAGCTCAGAAAGTGAAAGACAAAGTACAGAAAGAGCTCACCGCATTTGGCTTCAGCCCATACTTTTTCATCTCCTCAAATAATGAAAATGCGATCTTCACATTTTTATTTTGGACGCAAGCCTAAAAGTAGAGAAGCATGCCATATTAGTTCCTTCTTTCTAGACAATTAAAAGAAAAGACAAAATGCCATCACTATTTATTATTTGGCTAACAAGAAATTTGCAAGCAGGAAACTATAACTTTTTAGTCAATATGATAACCCTTCGAGGAGTCAAAATTAGTTCAAGGAAGCATGATTTATCATCATTAATATCTTAGCCTTATACCAAAAACTTGGGTTGATGGAGATCATGGTGTGTCGTGCCCATTCGCACATACTACAGCTGCAATCGTAAAAATTAGGGTTTATTTATTTTATTTTTGCAATTTTAAAACATTATGGTTTGTTTGAATTATTGTTTTGGTGTTTTATTTGGCTTTTTATTTGTTATGCAGTTTTAGCATTTTGCTTTGATTCTATAAATAGGGTAGCTTGTATTAGGGTCGCTTACTCATTGAGAATAATATTGCTTGTCTTGCTTCTAGTTCTTCCTTTAAAATTGTCCTTTATTCTCCCCTTTCTTTACTTCTCACTCTTTGAGAGGATCCTTCCTCTTTCTTTAACTTTTATCCTCTTTGTTCTGGATCAATTTGATATCAAGGTGAAGCCTAAATGTAAAAGCCACCATCTTTGCCTCACATGACATCAAAGATTCCAAAGGTGGTGTGTCTGATTGCCACATCTATCTTGTTGATTGCCATGATGAAACTCCTTTTCTACTTCTGAACAATATATCTGTATGTCAGAAGCTGGTCGGCTACACCCTATTGACGCAGCATGCAATGTGCTTCCCACATGAGTGGTTCACAGAGTTTGTAGCCACATCATCAGCCATAAATGTTTGGTATTGCTGCACACCTGGATTGTTGCTTGTATACAGCACCACCTCCTTTGTGACATCAGTGGTTGTTGCTACAAGCTTCTTCCATAAGCAATTGAAGTGCCTCTTATGATTGTTCCAATCTTCTTGTTTGCTGCTGCCTTCTACAATTTGCAGTTTCACATTGGTTTCTGTCTTTGCAAAACAAGCCATTTGCTGTAAAAGTCGCCAGCTCCCATTGTTGTTGACATTGTTGGAACTCTCTTACTATTCACGACTTGGATTAAGATTAAGCACTCCAAACCCAACATCACGTGAACATTCGGTGAGTGTCAAGGTAAGGATGCCAACAGAACCACAACAATGGCTTTCACACTTCTGGGTTTTTGAGGGACTTTTACAACCATGTAGGAGAAGAAGATGACCAGGGAGCTTTTTTTTTTTTGGTGCTTTTCCAGAACAGCCCTTTTAATTTTAAGTTTGAAACTAAAAACTAGTGCCATTTTGTGAAAGCCCTAGATTCATTTAGGATGTGTTTGTGAATGAGAAAAAGAGATGGAAAAAAAAGGGATAGGGAAAAATGAGGAAAAAGCGAGGGAAATGATGTGATGTAAGTGTAGCAAGGGGTAATGACTAAAATAAAGTGAATTAAGATAAAACATATAGGCTTTTTGTATGAAGAGATGGGAAATACTGATTGTAAATATTGACAATGATGAGGAAAAGTAGATCATTAGGTAGTTGAATGTCAAATCATATGAAGAGGTGTGAAAAGGGCAGTGGAAAGGATGAAAAACTCTTTTTCTCTTTAGCACACCCTCTTAATTATACAATCTGGTCCCTCACTTGGCCATTTGCAAAACAAACCTTGAGTTTTTGAAAATTGCAGAATCAACCTACTGTTTTGAAAATATTGTATTTTGAAGCCTATTCCAAAAAATTACAAAACGGTCATTATTCTAAAATTACATTTCCTCCCATGTTAACTTAAAAATAAAAAAAAAAATTTGCAAGACAGTTCACTGTTTTTGAAAGCTACAGAAAAGCTCTACGCTTTCGAAAATGATAAAAAAAGTTCCCATTTCCTGAAATTTCAAAACACCTATTTTTCAAGGAAAACAACTGTTTTTGAAATTGGAAAAAATTGTTTTCATTTAAAAAAAAAACTAAACGTTTTGTTTTCAACCAAAAAAATAACAAAAGTCCATTTTAAAAAAACCCATTTTGAAAAAAAAGAATACTCAATTTTTTTCAGAAGATCATGGCAGCCCAAGGTCAAGAAAGCCTTGAAGAGCTTCAGCTCAAATGTAAATTTTAGTAACTTTATTGTGTAAACCCTCTATAGACCTTCAAGAGTATATTGTGGGATAAAATCTCTAGCCCAATGTAGTTGATGCTCCCAAGGAAACTTTGTTTGTAGTTGGTGTTTCTACTGAGAGTGAATCCATGGTTGATGTCAATTATGAAAGTTACATTAAATCTACTGATGAAAAAAAAATTCAAGAGGCGAATGTTATTGAAGATCTCCAAGAAAAAGTCATGCATGTGAGAATTTAAAGGATTCCATAATTGTGAAGGAGTTTGTTCAACCATCAGATATTTCATTGTTTTGTCTGAAGAGAAAAAAGAAAAGATTGATTTTGTTTCTAATGAAAAATTATCAAATGGCTCACTTAAACATAAATGAAGAGTTAATTCTGCTAGAAAATTCATGTGTTGAGAAGGCTAAAATTTGAGATGATTTAAAGAAAGAGATGTTCAAGTTGTATTCCAAAGGCTGAATCTACTTTGCAAGTGCAAAGACAAATTCTTAAAAGGCATCACATAAAGTTAAAAGCAATAACACAACAGATCATATTTTCAATTTTTCTGTTGAAGAATGTGAAGCCTATGAAGCTTATAAAAAGAATCAATTGGTATTTTTTGAAATGTTGTCCAACAAACAAGGCACCGGCTCTACGCGTCAGCTTACACCACCACCTTCTACTAAAGTGAAAGAAGATGTGTTACAAAGTTCGAGTACAATTGACATCTCCATTCAATCTCAAGGATGAGCTCTTCCAATCTTGGGAGAAGAATGGAGAATGGGATATGAACAACAAGCTTAATGAATACAATTTAAGGTTGAATTGTTATGCATAAATTTATGGGGATGCTTTATTTGGAATTTTAGTCATTTAGTTGTTTAATTTGGGGTTTGATGTATGCATCGAGTGATTTAAAATTGATAGATGGTTTAGATTAGGATTTTATTTATACAAAAACATTAGGGTTTTTTCAACTAACACCTCTATACCCATACCCACATACTGATGATGTTCCCTAGGTGTTCTCGGAAGTAGAAGAATATTCAACTATTGGCGGTGTCAACTTAAAGGACTTTGACTATATCCATTGTGAGAAGATTGTCATACATTAGATTCTTAGAGGTCTACCCTTGAATCATCAATTAGACGCCATATCCAAAGTTGTTATTGATAGGGGTAGTTCTATGAATATGATTACAAAGGCTAATGTAGTCAAGATAATGGTAAAACTTGAAGCTCATCCTCAACCTTACTAAGTGGCATGGGTAGACAAAATTTCCCTACTTATTAATTAGAGATGGTTAATCCCAATTAAAATAGCAGAATATGATGACTAGATATAGTTCTATGAATGTTCTTCCTATAGGAAATAAATATAATACATTGTGGGAAGTCAAATATGTCCATTTTTAGACATAAAGGGAAATCTATTCTTTAGAGACTAGTCAAGCCCTCATAACAAGATAAATCATAAATGAAGATTTCTCGCATTGAGCCACTCGAGAAAAGACCTTTGCACATTTTAGTCAAGAAAGAATTTTAGGAGGGTAAAGAGTTTAGTTTAATGTTAATGTTAATGTTAGTGGCGAAGTTTGAGTCTAGCAGCACTTAAGATGAGTCGGTTGTGTAGTTGCTAGAATTCACAAATTTCCTGAGGAATTTAGGGACGTAGCCCTTGAAGAGTTACTGAATGAATTATCACCTATGAGGGACATGCAACATACCATTGATTTTGTTTTGGTATCGCAGTTTCATAATTTACTTCATTGTAGAGTCAAACTCAAGGAGCATGGAAAATTAACATGAAAACTAGACATTGATTAACAAGCTTTAGTCCATGTACTAAATCTACATTGTAGACCCTAAAGAAATACAAGTCTTGGAGAATGTGTGTAGAAAATCGTGCAATTAATAAAATAACAATAAAAAAAATTTGATAAATAGACTATATGAAATGTTGGACTAAATGGCTAACTTGCAATAATTCTCTAAAATTGATCCTTGAAGTGGGTACTACCAAATTAGAATCAAAACGGTCGATCAATAGAAGACTGTCTTTAAAACTGTTGGATAAATGAATGCTTATACCCTTCGGAATGTAAGATGAACCAAACACCTTTATGAGAGCTATTACTCAAATTCTATGACTTTTTATTCGAAAATTTTTGGTAATCTATTTTTATGAGATACTAATTTATAGTTGTTCTAAGAAAGAACATTAGAGTCACTTGGGACAAGTTCTTGAGACATTTAGAAGTGAGAAACTATTTTATTAATCTTAAGAAGTGTTATTTTATGTACACCAAAGTTATCTTTCTAGGATTTTTGGTGTAAGCTAATGGCCTAGCAATGGACCCCTCTGAGGTGAGTGTTGTTTGACAGTCGCCTGAACCTAACTCCCTTAATGAGGTTCGTGTTTTTCATAGGTTTACTAATTTTTATAGGCATTTGTAGAAATAGAAAATCTGATAATACTTTCAATTGTATCTAGAAAAAATATATATACATCTGTTATATACATGTTTGTCATCTCACAAATTAGGAAACTATCCTAACAAAAATATACACCAAATATCAAAGTCATTACAACCATATCTCGATAGCATTTTATTCAAGGGTTTAGATCCTCCATGGCTCCCATCACTGATTGTAAGAAAGGATGAAAGTTTTAATGTCCCAAATTTACATGAAGGGCATTTACCAAACTTAAAAAGAAGATGTATGAGGCATTTGTCTTACAATTCCCTGATTTTTCAAAAGATTTTGAGATTATATGTGATGCTTCATGAGTTAGCATCAGATGTACTCTAAGTCAAGGCGGTTATCCAATTGCATATTTTAGTGAGAAATTCAACGACACCAGCCAAAAGCAATCTATATATGATAAGGAGTTTTACATTGTAGTGCAAATATTGAGATATGGGAGACTAATGTTGCCCTCATCAGTAAAATCTAATTTATCAGTCGCTTGGGAAAAAAACATTATTATTGTTTTTTATCAGAAAAATTTATCGATAAAATAGAAAAAATTTTAAAAAATAGAAATATTACATATATCATGAACAAAAATTTATGATAAATTAAAACAAACATAAAAACATATTTTGAAAAAACTAGATTAAAAGTTTATATTGAGTGAGGAATGGACATGCATATAAATTCACGATAAACTTCCTAATTAACACCTCAACATTTAAGGCATTTACAACTCATGCATTCATCCACCTTAAGAATAAGGTAGATAAATGCATATAAACTATCCAAATGTGATAAGCACTTAAACAGTTAAACTCTTTAATTGTTACTGGATTTATTAAATTAATTAATTAATATTTAATTATTTAATTCTGATTAAGTATATATTAAATATACCCTTAAAAAATTTATTCAAACCACATTTTCTTATGCCCTTATTTGCATTCTTGGAAACTCCCAAATTTTCCATAATGATGACACAAATAGAATTTTTTGTGAAAATTTTAATTTTTTAAAAATAATTAAAAATTATCCTTATCATCTGTTTAGGAATATATTTATATGATAAACTATATATCAATTTAGTAGACCAATAACAACCAATATGGAAAAATAAAATTCAATTTAGGAATTTGCACCAATACAATCAATCAATATTATCACTAACAAAATTGATAAATTTCAAAAATATTGATATTATCAACAATAAATTGAAAACAACATAAATATCATTGTCTGCTTTATCTTTTTACCAATGAACCCAAAAAATAATTTTATTGACTATAATATCACCGATAAAATCGACAAGGAGAACTACGTGGTAAACTTTATGTTTTACCTCAAGAATTTGCGTCATACTTTGACTATCATGTTTTAAAGTATCCAAAATTAGAATATAAAGTTAATGCAAAACAGGCTAAGTGGATTGAGATTATTCAAGAGTAAACTTTGTTCTTAATTATTGTGAAAGTATTTAGAATAAGTTAGTACATGCCCTCTACCATGTGGCTACTATCCTCACATAATGAGTGTCAATATAATAGGGCTTGATAGATTGAAGGATAAGTACACCGGATATCAAGATTTTAGTGTCATCTATCAAGAAGTGCAAAGTGAGAACCATCAAGAGTCTGTTAACTTTGTAATTAAACATGGTTACTTGTTTATGGGATTTAGGTTATCTATTTCCAACACTTCGTTGCTTTTTTGTTTGGAAATTACATGCTAGGGGCATCATAGGACACTTTGGTAATAATCAGACTATAGTTCTAGTAAAGGATAGGTTTGTTTGGTTGTCATTAAAATAGGAAGTTGCTATGGTTGTGTTTAAGTGTAGGACAAATCAATTAGCGAAGGCTAAGAAAAGAAACGCATGTTATACTAACATTGGAAAGACAATTGCATGGATTTCTTTCTTAGTTTCTCTAACACTCTTAGGAGCAATGATTCTATCCATGCAGTGGTAGATCAAATCTCAAAGATGACCATTTTCTACCATGCCAGAAGACTGTTGAAACATCTTAAGAATTCTTTAAAAAAGTCAAATGAACAAGCTAATGGTCCTTTTCGTATCCCGTAAAAGTAGGAACCTAATGCGTTTATACTTGAATTGCCACCAAACATAAGAATTAGTTCAACATTTAATGTTTAGGATTTTTTTCCTTAAAGAGTCACCTTTAAGGCTCCTTTTTTATCTACGAATACCAAGCCAGGGAGTTTCTTCATTTTCTAAACTTGTACATGTTCCATCCCAAGCTCAATTCGTACCTACAAATGAAGTTGAGAGTATCCTCTGAGATAAAAATTATTATAAGTAATCATCATCGATGTCTTGTTAAGTGAAGAAATAGGCCTAGTACGGATGTTACATGGATAACTAAAAAGGAGCTTTAGTCTTTGGATTCAGATCGTCTAGAGTAATATCAACACAATAACTCTTATATGGAGAGTTTTTATAAGTCGGAAAGAATTAATAAAATCATGATGTGTTATGCTCAATTCGCATATACTTTAGGTACAATTGTAGAAATTAAGGTTTATTTATTTTGCTTTTGGGGTTCTAAAACATAATTGTTTGTTTGGATTATCATTTTAGAATTTTACTTGGAATTTTTATTTGTTAGCAATTTTAGGTTTGATTTTAATTTTATAACTAGGGTAACTTGTATTAGAGTTGCTAGTACTTTTATGCATTAAGAATATTATTACTTTTATCCTACCTCTAATTCTTCGCTTCTCGCCCCTTAAGAGGATCCTTCCTCTTTCTTCTCCATTTCTCCTCTTTGTTCTCCATCATGGGGTTACCTACTAGCAACAATACTAGTATTATCCCATCAACATCAAGTACCAAATCCAATAAGAAATCATCCTTCAACAAAAGAATGAATTCAGTCATATTTCAAATGGGGAAATGTTTGCATTGAAATGTTTTTACCATAGTCAAGGTGAAAATGCCTTGTTGGGGGGACTTAAAACATGTATAGATTAATTTCAATCCTTCATCATATTTGACACTACTCGTTTAGCTAAAATTAAAAATATATATTATTTAGAAACTTATATGGAATCCAATTTAAGAGAAAATTTTGATGGATACATATTCATTCTCAAACAAGATAGATTTTGTAATCCCCATAAGTCTCCAAATGAGATAATCTTTTGAAGTTTAGCTAAAGTGCTAAACAATGGTGCTAAGCATGGCGAATAGATCGAATTTACAAACACATCATTTTGGACTCCAAACAAAGTTTCTTTACCACAATTCTGGTGAAAATGTTTTTGTATAAACAATTTCCTTTCTAAGGGTGCAACTTGGGATGGGTTCAACTCAAACCTCACTAACCCAACCTGGTTTTCTTAGGGTTGGCTTGGGGAGTTTTAAAAGACAAAAGAAGCATTTAATTTTGAATCTAAGGGAAGTCTAATAGCAATTATTCATCAAGCTTTAATTGGATCATGTGTCATCGAAATATTACAAAGCTTAATCAAGTTAGATGGCAAATACAATCCATGTTAAAATGTGAATGGAATCAAGAAAAGAAGTTGATGAGGCATCGGAATATGAATATATCATTATGAAACTTACCACAACCTAAATAAAATAGCAAACAGTATAGGAATAATTGGATCAAAATTAAATGCAAAACATTATCACGTCTACACAAATCCAGATAATTAGTTAAAATATCACATGGTGATCTATTTCCATTAGGGCCTCTCGTACACGGCTGTTTCTTTTCAATGATTATCTTAAATCATCCTTATCTTGTAACTTAAATTCACATTAAGACCAACATTCACCATGATATTTATCAGAAATAATATCGTCTGCTGTTTTGATATTATCATCGAGAATATCCACATTAAAATGAGGGGAAGTAGACTTGCATGGTTTGATCTTGTGAAAATGAGAACAGAAACTACACCAATTAGAAAGAAAGAATTTATCAGAATAGAAGGATATAAGAGAACTCCAAGAAGGCCGAAAAGAATATGGTTAGAGTTCATTAGGAAAGATATAAAAAACACTTAGGCTTATTGAGGACATAACTCAAGATCAATATGAATGGCACGATAGGAACCATATAAACTTAAGTGGGAAACAACTTGTGATGATGATGACGACAGCAATAATATCTTAGGTATATTGTTCTGGAAGTTGACCAATAAATTGATGTATGAAAATTTGATAATTTTCATCTATTTTAGACTTTATCAATAATAAAACAGATATTATTGATCTCATATATATCAAAAATGTTACCTTTTTACAAATTATCACAAATTATTTCTTAAATTTATTAATAATAAGCATGTCATTAAAAGATTCCCCCCCTCCCCCTCAAAGAATAGCTAGGGTTCAACCCATAACCCAGTGAATCCAACCCATTTTCAACAGAGTTAGGGTTGCTTTATTTGCAATGACGGGTTCGAAACTCAGGTTGAACCAAACCCACTTTAGATTTCGGGTTGAACTTGGGTTAAAAGATATAACATATATACATATTAAAAAGATATAAACCACTAACCCTGCTTTCCCTTTCCCTTCCACATCCTCATCTCCCTTACTCGCCTGCTGCTATTATAAGAAACCCGCATCCGCACCAGCTGCAAGAAACCCTCACTCCTCTCTTGTCTGCAATCTACAACCACCAACACAGCAACACCCACCCTCCCCTTTCCCACCCTCATCTGCAATCGGACCCACACGAACACTCCCATCCTTTTCCATTCATCTTGCCTTCCAGTAGCTCCGGCATCTATCCATCCACTACAATAGTCATCCTCTTAAAACCCTCTCTCCAGCAGTCATTCTCTCAAGTGGCAGTCAACCAGCTGTTGGTCTGTTGTATTCATGCCTCTGTTTTGGCAACATTCAAGCCCTTAATTTGACAACACTCAAGCCCTTTTCCGTTCATACCTTAATTCTAGCAAGCCATCTCCAGTCCTGGCAAGTTTCAGTGACCACCTTTTCTATTCAAGCCCCCGTTCAGACACATCCTCTTCACATCTAGATTAATGTGTTGGGCTAGGGATGCTTGGAAACTTCAGAGTCACCATCACTAAATTCGTCTATCCATTTCATTGTAATTCATCTTAAATCAGGCTCATGATGGAGATGACTCAGCACCATCATGGAGTGCATAGAAAACCGTTGATTTATAATGCCCTTGGTACACTCTGATGGCTTCTCCTGAAGACATTGCCCACAGCCTCACAATTGCATCAGAAGAAGCTATAATTGCCAATAAGTCCCAATTGATAATAATTACTTTATGAATTACCATTTAAGTTTGTTGAAAGAAAAAGTTTTCAGAATTTTTATAAAATCTTATAACCACTCTTTGAACTTGTTCATGTTAGTTAATGAATGTAAATAATTAATGAAGCTTTATATGTTCTTTTAATAGCACTTTTTAAGTTTTATATTATTTTCAACCCATTTTTATCTTATATTCAACCTGTTTTCAACCTGAAATGTCAAATCATTTTCAAACCATAACCCAAACTGCATTTTTAAATAAGATTGGATTAGGGTTAGGGTTGAATCCAACCCAACCTAGTTGCACCCCCACAAATAGCTATGATAAACTCCTTGAATCATCAGAAACCCATAGGTATTTAGTATTTAGTTTTTATATATGTTTATATTGATATCTATATAATTATCATGCATTAAAGTCAAATCTGCTGAGGTTGTATGTATAGGTCTCAGATGTATTTACCTTGGTTATTAAATGTAGGCATTTAATTTTTTAAAATGTGTATTTATATTTATTATAATTTATTATGAGGTTTCCTTGAAGGGTTTTAATTTTTTCACTTTTTAATTTTTCCATTTTTCAATAAAGTTACCAATGAAAATAACATTATATTTGATTAAAGCAATAATATTTTTCTAAGGACCACCAATCTATTCTTAATTACCGATAAAGTGAAAAATAATCAAATGATTCAAAACAAACAATCTGACATTCAAGAACTATCAATTGCGTTACTACTTTTATGATAGGATAACTAAAAATAAGTTCCAACCTTGATAGCAGCTGTGTATGCAATAACATCTGGGTTAATTCCAACATCACGCATGGTGTTGAAGGCCTACAGAGAAGGACAAGAGAGTAAATATTACACATGCTAATGTAAAATCTTTGACTTACAATTGAACAAATAAACAGAAGTTGAAAAATATAAAAAGAGAAACTATCTAAAAGTTATCTTTATAATGGAAGAAAAAGCCACTTGAAAATTTTATTCGTCATTCTAACAGTAGAGATTGCTTCGAGTTTTTCATGCTAATCAAAAACCATCATTTCCGAAATTTTTTCATACTGGCCCCTCTCATTATCAATAGTTAGAAAGGCAGCTATTATTTTGACAAATTGAAATACATGCTTGAAATAATTTTTGGAGTGATAATTACAAATGTAAGTAATGATGAGTAAAATGTAGAATTGTTGGGGTAGATTAGGGGTGCAACTCAGGTCGATTCAGTTCAGTTCTTGGTTGACCCTACCCTTATCCTATTTCTTAAAATCCTATCCTACCCTATTATTTAATCAATTTAGTTTGAGGTCAACATTACCCTACTTCCAAAGTTGGGTCAGTTTGGTTCCAAGTCAAAATCAGTTAGTTCGGAGTTTCTAGAGTATCATTGCATGGGTATAATTTTGAGAAACAAGTGATGCATACGCTGTATTGTGAAAGTCAACATGAATGAACAATCCTAATACATTTCGATAGCTTGCATTTCAAAAGTGTAAATCAACAGTTGAAATTCAATAAATATTAAAAATCTTTCAAATCAGATACTAATTGAAATGAAAAGAATAGATTTATAAAAAATCTCCTGCATATATTATATACATAGGAGATGAGGTGTGTTCATTGCACCTGACTCACAATATAAAAGCCTTCAATAAAGATGAGAAAGATACAAGAAGAATAAGATCAATAAGAAACAAGATTGTTATGGTAAGAAGCCTATCTTTTTTGCCTTCATCTTTGAGAAGATAACCAAAACAGTCGGCACCCATATCTCAAACAAAATGAATACATGCAATAAGGCAATCTCTCACCTAAGCTTTGCATCCAAAAACTTGCATCTAGCTTCAATGGTACCAGTCACATGATTTCATGACTACCAAAATGTGTGCAGGACATTACTGTACAACGAGTGGTCTTGGATTTCTAGATTAGGAACATGCCAATTGATGAGTCATATGAAAATATTCATTGGATTTCTAGATTAGGAACATGCCAATTGATGAGTCATATGAAAATACTCATTGGATTTCTAGATTAGGAACATGCCAAAACATTTACATTGCACTAGTTTGGTGAGCAACATCCACCATCCACCCTCATCCACTAATGACAAATACTCATATATGAAAATGCAATGATCATAATTTAGACTAACAACGCAAATATAGTCCTAAAGATAATATGCTTAGCATGAGTTGCGCATGAGTTCTCTAGATGTTGCCCTTAGCTATAGGTTTAGGTCTAGATTTTTTTATAATTTTTTAATTATTTATGTGGGTTGGGTCAGTTCGGATACCTAGACACCTAAACCAAAGTGAATCCAATTTATTCATGCGGGTCAGACATCCCTACTCAAACTGACCTTGCTTAAAATCAAGTTAGTTCAGGTTCAGTTCACAAATACCCGACCCAAGTTGCACCCGTAGGGTAGATAAATGTTACTTCAATTAAAAGGAAAAGGGAAAAGAGAAAAAAGGGATTTCCACCTCTTTCCTATGTTAACAAATGGGGCCTAAAATTCAGCATGCAGAGAAAAGACAAACATAATGATGAGATATTATGTATACGTGCATGTTTCTGCATAAGATGCATCCATTATGTGCTTGTGGATCACAAATTTATGATGTTTAATTTATGATGTTTATAGGTTAAGCTGCCCATGGTACCAGCAAATGAAAGACACATGCTTCTCCAGCAGATCATCCAGTTGAAAAGGGAATAGATCAAGTTTGGTTATTGACAAATGAAGAAACCATTTACTACAGCAATTGATCATTATCTCTTCATATAATTCATTTGTAACACTCATTGAGATACAAATCAACTGCCAAGCAGCAAAACAAGAGCCAAAATCCATTTCCATTCCATGTAGAAGTTACGAAACCCAAAATGGGAGAATCATTCCCAGCTACAGGAGTGTTAGGCTAGATTCCTGGCTAAAAAAGCATTTTCGACTGACCCCAGAATGACAAAAACTCAATTTTGATTTATGAATCTCCGTAGGTTTTCTATTTGGCATTGCCAACTTTCTCTGACTGTGCTATGCTTGTGGAAATTATGTTTATGACCAAATCTTGCCACATTGCCTCTGTTAAGAAAATAAAAGAAACCCTCAGGACAAACGTCTCAAATCTGTATGGAAAATTCAACCTGAACTTGATCAAAGACCAAACTGATTTTCAAAGAGTATGAGAATCTCCGACTTTGTATTACTTTCATGAGACAGAACAATACAAATCCAACCCATGCATAAATATTAGCAGCGGGCCTGTTTGGGCAGTAAGAAATGAAAGGTTTTCTTGCAAATGGATGAGAACAGATGCTGGAGAGAACAAAAGATGATGCTAGCCATAAAGTGAACAAAGATGAGTAGAAAGCCTTCTCCGAGAAGTGATATAACTTATGATAGAAAATATAAATAATAATACGAAAAAAATAGGGTCTCAATAAATATGACATAGATTGAATGGGAATGGAGGAAATTTTCATTTCCAATTAGGAAAAAAAATTATTAAAGGTTCCTATATGCAACTGAAAAATGATGAACCTACTAACAGGAATTGCGGTGTTAGAAACAACATGTTCTAGCAAAGAAATATAATTCTATGCAATGAAAGATAAGTTATTGGACTTGATCTCATAAAACTTGCAGAGGAACTGTAGGACAACATTGCTAATTCATGCTCAGACAAGAAGTACAAGGCCCATTTATATCAAGTTCTCAGTTCTCATTGAAAGGAAAACCTCCAACAAGAAATGGGAAAAAGGAGGACTTTACTAAACAGAAAAGGAGTGCTGTCATGTTTCTTGCAGAATTCTAATCAAATTTGGAATTGCAGAACACAAGGATCCCTGGACAGGAATTTCTCCCGTCTTCAGAACTTGTAAGTACCTTAGAGCAAGGCAAGGTGACAACTGACATGTCACCATTAGCATTATCAGAAAATCAGCTTTAACATTAAATGGGAAAAAAAAATAGTACAAGGGAGAATGTGTGAAATAAAGAATAGTTTTGAATATATTGGGTGATAGAAAAAATGTGAAAAAATGCTTGCTGGATTTTAAATCCTCACCTGTTTTCCAAGAAACTTAAATTTGAATTAGAAGTTGTTAGAAAACTGGGCTGTTAATTTAGGAAAGTTCCTGATTTGTACATTATAGATTAAGGATATTAGTGATGAGGATAGATATTTTAGAAAAGGATTATTCTGTTTTATTCTTTCCTGTTCTTCGGTTTCTATATTTCGCCAATGTACATTGTATATATTTAAAATGTGTATAATAAAAATAGAGAGAGATTCATTCCACATCTCTTGTCATGCTATCAAAGCCCTAGGGTTTCATGCCTCTGGGATTTTTTTGTGGCCTTCTTTGCCGTGTTTTGTTCTTCCGCAGCCTTCATTGTTGTTTTTTTGTTAGCTTTCGTTGTTGTTTCTGTTGGTCTTCATTGCCGACATTACTGGTTCTTCAAAGCCCGTTGATCCCATTCTTCTTCTTTCTTTTTGTGCTAGCCTTCATAGCTGGTATTTTTTTTTCATAGCCATGTCCAAGATTACTAAAACAAACAACCCTCTTCAATCAAATGAAGGAGTGACAAAAATTCATGTTCCTGAAGGTGAACTGCAGAATATAAACCATTCTTAACCCCCTCAATGGTCAAAACTACTTGAAGTGGTCCCAGTTGGTCCGTACATATTTGAAAGGCAAAGGGAAAATTTTTCATCTCCTCGACACAGGACCAAAACAGGGCGATCCGACTTTTGATGCCTGGGATGAAAAGGACTCTACGATTATGTCCTGGTTATGGAGTTCAGTGATGCTGGAAATTAGTGATACGTGTATATTCCTCATCTCTGTAACAGATATTTGGGACGCCCTCCATCAAACCTACTCAAAAGCCAAAGACGCCGCCTGTGTGTATGAAATTAAGGTGAAGACTGTTGTTGTGAAATAGGGTAGCAAAATGGTGAAAGAACATGCAAATATGTTGCAAAATCTGTGGCAAGAACTCGACCATTATCGGGTCCTTGAGACAAAGTGCCCTGAGGATGCAGTAATCTTGAAGAAATTTATTGAAAAAGATTATGTGTATGATTTTATGGTTAGTCTAAATGCAGAATTTGATCAGGTCCGCATTCAAATTCTTGGCAAGGAGGATGTCCCATTGCTGAATGAAGTCATAGCCTTGATACAGGTAGAGGAAAGCTGATGGGGAATCATGCTCGAACCAGTCATAAACAATGGATCAGTCATGGCTGCACAAGGCAGCACCAATCGCAGCATGACAAAAGACACAACCAAGAGTGATCCTCAGGATAATCTATGATGTACTTATTGTAAAAAGCCATGCCGCAATAAAGACAACTGCTAGAAACTACATGGGAAACCGCCTACTTCAAGCCAAGAGTTGGGCAGCAGGGAGAACTGAAGAATTCACAGCAGGCTCATCAAGTCTCCACTATTCTGCCAATCTCTCAAGGCCCAATCCCACTGCAACTTGAAGAACCTACTCCAAGACAATTCAACTAAACAGAGATTAAGAAACTTAGGGCTCTGTTGGGCTCTTTGGAAAAGCCTGGTGGTTCTTGTTCCTTAGTTATTAGTAAGCCTATCTCTCACGGACTACATACCTCATATAGCTTTATTCACGACTCCTGAGTTATTGACTTTGGAGCCACAGACCATATGACACTATCCCCTGTTCACTTTACCACATATTCTTCTTGTCCTGGCACTAGGAAAATTGTTGTTGCTGATGGTTCTTTAACCACAGTGGCATGGGTTGGCCACATACAATTGGGTCCATCCTTGTTACTCAAGAAGTTCCGAAATTATCTAATAATTTTATCTCAATTCAGAAACTAACCCAGGATATGAATTGAAATGTCTTGTTCTATTCTTCTCATTGTGTATTTCAAGATCAGGTGTTAGGGAAGAGGATTGGACTTGCTAAAGAAACAAATAGACTCTACTCTCTCAAAGCACCACTTAAAGAAACAGATAGACTCGACTATCTCGAAGCACAACTTCCGCAATCTCCTCTTGTCAAGTATCCTATGTCCAGGTCTCTTTTATCAGTCTCCAATAAAGATGCAATTTGGCTTCGCCATTTTCGTTTTGGCCATCCTTCTTTTTCTGTTTTAAAGACAGTGTTTCCTTCCCTATTTAAGGGTGTTGATGTTAAAAGTTTTCATTGTGATGTTTGTGAATTTGCGAAACACAAAAGGGTTTCTTTTCCAATAAAAAATAATCGAAGTTCCTTTCCTTTTTATTTGGTTCACATAGACATATGTGGTCCATCTCGGGCTCCCAATGTTATCGGATCCCGATGATTTTTTTCATTTGTTGATGATTATACTGAAGTCATGTGGATTTTCCTCCTGAAACAGAACTAAGATGTCAGCATCATACTCCCAAAGTTCTATAACATGATTCAAAACCAATTTGGTGTGAAAATTGAAAGGTTTCGATCTGATAATGCGAGAGATTACTTTAACCAGCTTTTGTCACCATATTTGCTAAAAGAAGAAATAGTTCATGAGTCCTCATGCATTGACACTCCTTAACAAAACAAAGTTGCAAAGAGGAAAAATAGTCACTTGCTAGCCACCACCCGCGCCTGTCTCTTTCAAAACCGAGTTCCTAAGTCGTTTTGAGGTAAAGTTATCATGATCGCTGCCTATATCATAAACCAACTACCATCCAAAACGTTGGGGAATCGAACATATATGCAGGTCCTCTCTCAACTTTACCCTAATATTAGAACCATTACAATCTCACACCTCGAATCTTTTGTTGCCCTACTTTCATTCATGTGTCTAACCACAATAGAGGAAAATTAGATACACGGGCTATCAAGTGTGCGTTTGTCAGTTACTCCCCAACATAACGTGGTTACAAGTGCTATCACCCACTTACACGGAAGTTTTATATCTCCGCTAATGTCACATTCAAGGAGGGACAATCTTTTTTCTCTCAGCTTTATCTTCAGGGGGAAGTCTAGTTCTATCAGGGAAGATAAGGCAGAAGAACTACTCTTTCTAGATTTGCCCTCCTCAAAACCGGCCTCACAACCCAAATCAACCAGCCCAGAATCACACCACTTGACAAATGAGACGCTTACGCTTGACAATAAAAGGTATGCGTAGGTGTACTCGAGAAAGAGAAATAAGGAACAAGATCCTATGCAAGTTCAAGACTCAACCCCTACCCTGAAAATGAGCCATGGATTAATCTAAACTCCTCTCCTTCTCCTATTTCCAATTATCCACCTATTTCTAACCATGATTTACCCATTGCCTTGAGAAAAGATATCGGAGAATGTACTAAAAACCCACGGTATCCATTGGCCAAAGCAATGTCTTTAAATAGGCTTTCTCTATCACACGAGTTTCTTAGCCAACGTAAATACCATTCCAATTCTGAATACTTGGTTCGAGGCATCGTCTAATGAGAAATGGAGGTAAGCTATGAGGATAGAGATGGAAGCACTAGAGAAGAATGGAACATGGGAGATTGTGGAGCAGCCACAAAACAAAAGGGCAGTCGGATGTGGATGTTTATTGTCAAATACAAGTCAGACGGATCTCTAGAGAGATACAAGGCAAAGCTAGTTGCCAAGGGGTACACACAAACCTATGGAGTGGACTATCAAGAAACATTTGCACCAATTGCGAAAATGAACACAGTGAGAATGCTACTACCCTTAGTTACAAACTTTGACTGGGATTGCAACAATTTGATGTGAAGAATGCATTTCTTCATGGTAACTTAGAAGAGGAAATATATGTGGACATTCCACCGGGGTTTGAAGGACAAATCAAAGGCAACCAGGTTTACAAGCTTAAAAGGGCACCGTACGGACTCAAGCAGTCTCCAAGAGCTTGGTCAAGTAGATTCACAAAGGTGATGCTTAATACGGGACACAAGCAAAGTCAAGGCGATTATACCCTGTTCATCAAGCATACAATTTCATGGGGAGTTTCGGCTCTTCTTGTATATGTTGATGACATAATTGTGACAAGGAATGATGAGAAAGAGAAGGAAGCCTTTAAGAACTGTTTGGCAAGGAAATTTGAGATCAAAGACTTGGAGAGATTAAAGTACTTCCTTGGGATAGAGGTTGCGCGATCAAAACAGGGTATCTTTATCTCCCAACAAAAGTATATAGTTGATCTCTTGAAGGAAACTAGTTAACTAGCATGTAAACCAGCCTCTACTCCAATAAATCCCAACCATAAGCTTGGTACTGCAAGTGAGGATACTGCAGTAGACAAGGAAGAGTTCCAGAAACTAGTTGGAAAGTTAATATACCTAGCCCACACACAACCAGACATCGCATATGCTGTCAGTGTAGTAAGCCAGTTCATGAACAATCTGAAAGAGGTCCACTTATATGCTGCCTACAGGATACTTCACTACTTGAAAGCTAATCCAAGCAAGGGGATCTTATTCAAGAAGAATGCAGGGCTGATTATTGAAGCTTACACGGATGCTGACTATGCAGCATCTCCGATGGATAGACACTCCACATATGGGTACTGCACTTTCTTAGGTGGAAACCCGGTCACATGGAGGAGTAAGAAACAAATCGTGGTAGCTCGGTCAAGTGCAGAAGCAGAGTTTAGAGCCATGGCTCAGGAAGTTTGTGAACTGTTGTAGTTGAAGATTATACTTGGAGATCTTAAGATAAGTTAGGAGGAGCCTATGAGACTACGCTGTGACAACAAGTCTACCATTAACATTGCTCATAATCCTGTACAACATGACAGGACCAAGCACATGGAGATTGACAGACACTTCATAAAGGAGAAATTAGAGAATAAATTGATATGCACTCCCTATGTGTCAACAAAGAAGCAGCTGGCTGATGAGTTCACAAAAGGCCTCCATAATCCGAACTTCTCTATGATTATATCCAAGTTGGGAATGGATGATATCTATTCACCAACTTGAGAGGAAGTGTTAGAAAACCGGGCTGTTAATTTATGAAAGTTCCTGATTTGTATATAATAGATTAAAGATATTAGTTATGAGGATAGATATTTTAGGAAAAGAATTATTCTGTTTTATTCTTTCCTTTTCTTCAGTTTCTATATTTCGCCAATGTACATTGATATATTTAAAATGTGTATAATGAAACTAGAGAGAGAGATTCATTCCACATCTCTTGTCAGGAGTCAATTTTGTAATACAAGAGTCCTCAGCTGGCACTGAACCAGACCCATCCAGGGGGAGGGGGGAATTAGAATTTTCTAGATCAACAGGTTGTGACAACACTTCAAAGCATGTTTCTTATTTTACTAAGGGTGAACATCAATAATTGCCAATTTTCCTTCCAGCACCCAGTATCTTAGGGCATTATATCTCATGACATATGAGACAAATGTTCATATTTCCTATTCTCCACTTTCAAGTTGTACTGCATCAGCTAATAGATATCTTTTTGAAGCTTTTGCTAAATGAATTTCTTCAATTCATGATTCAAGAATTTTAATTTGAATTAGAAGTCAATTTTGTAAAAATAGTCCTAAGCTGGCATTGAACCAGACCCACTCACGGGGATGGGGGGATTAGAATCTTCTAGATCAATGGGTTGTGACACTTCAAAGCATGCTGTCTTGTTCTACTAAGGGCGAACAACAATAACTGCCAATTTTCCTTCCAGCCAATCCAGTATTTTAGGGCATTAGATCTCATGACATATGAGAAAAATTTTCATACTTCATATTCTCCACTTTCAAGCAGTACTGCATCAGCCAACAGATCTCTTTCCGAATCTTTTGCTAAATGAATTACTTCAATTCTTGATTCCAAGCATTTTTACCCTCATTGTATTATTCTGTATATGGCAACAAAAAGAGGATTGGTGGTGGCTGTGAAGATCATGGCTTCTTTAAATACTGAATCAGAAATTTGAAGCCTACCTTTGTGAACTACAAAATTTGTGTGACCACTTGTCTGCATCATCTTCACAATTAATGTTCCATAAAAGTTCAAAAAGAATTTTGGCATGATAATTATCTGTGCATTCTAAAGCCATTTTCCCACCTTATAATTGAAAAAATCCAAACCTTGCGAAATCCACAGTTATACCTACGGAACCTTGCACTTTCTATCTCTGCCCCTTATTTGACATGACATTTACTTACCCTAGTCAACCCTACTTTAGAAAGGAAAAAAAAAACAAAGACAATCAAACAATTTGAATCTTTCTTTTCTATCATTAACTCTTTCTCTCTCATTTATCAGCAGCAAGTCCATTGCTGATAAATACTACAGTCTCAGAGTATGATGGGGCACCGAACTTTCAAATGTCTTTGTTTAATATGAAGCCAAACTCTTTCTATCCATTCTTGTAGAGTTAAAGGAGAAATTTGTGAAACAAAATTTTTGACAAACTCTTTCTACCCATTCTTTTTTTTTCATGAAGTGTTTTTACATAGGATTAGTTCAACTTCCACACAAAAATTAATCCCAACAAAAGGCAAAGTGGGCAAAAACCGGGAAAATAAATAAGGATATCTGCTACTAATTAGAAAGAGAGCTATAGAAACATTCTTCAGAATTGTTAACCACTTCAATAACTAGGCAATAAATTACATAGGCCATGATAATATTCTATTGATAATGTTCAGAGAAGGAAAAAAAAAAAAGAACAGAAAAGAAAAGAAGTAGTCCAAAGAAATCTTTCTAGGTATCACTTCAGATTCCATTATTCCAACCCACTAAGTCTCACAAGCAGGAATTCTTGACTGCAACTTACCTTCATAGCACCTCTCATATTGTGTGAACGCCCACATATGTCAATTAAAATAGACCAGGTTATGTGATTTGGAAAGAGACCCACTGTCTTCATTTCGTCCATGAGAGCTTTTGCACGGTGATAATCGGTACCACATGCCTTCATCAGAATGTTATATGTTGCAACTGTCGGTTTAAAGGTGACTTCCATTGTTGAGTATGAGTGATGTTCATTGATGTCACGAAACCTCTGTGCAAGTCCACTATTTTCATTTCCATACTTCACATCTAAGCTGATGCATGAAATTGTATTTCCACCTAATGGTTCAGTATGAAATTTATGGAACCCATCCTTCCTCCATGCTTCGAAAAGTCGAAAAGCCCTATCATATTGGCATGACTCAACACAAGCATTAAGAAGAATATTGCAGCATTGAGAATTGGGCTTACAACCAGCATAAAGCATTTCTCGAAAGACCTTAATGGCCTGTTCCACTAAACCCACATTTGCGAAGGCATTGATCAATGAAGACCATGTCACTACATTAGGAGTGACACCAGCATAAAGCATATCATCTTTTATTTTTAATGCCATGTGCCACATTTTAGCATCTGCAAACACCTGGAAAATCAGTAGGAACAACCTTCGCAGTGAATAAAGGACATATGAAGCTTTATGCAGGAAATGAAGTCAAATAGCAAGCAGGAAACAGAAGCGAAAAAAGAATTTGATTCTCAAATTCTTTCAGGTGGACCTTTATAATTGTGCTGTATGTGATAACATCCAACTTCAGGACACCTATTGATTCCATTTGCTTCATTTCCCTGTATATATCTTGAGCCAAATCAACTCTTGTAGCAAGACAGCATGCCTTTAAAAGTACATTATAAGAAGCCACATCAGCAGTGATGCCAATTGCCTGGAAATAGCAGTAAGCAAAATGTAAGAAAAATTGTGCATTGCTTATGAGAGTATAGGAACTTGTATGCTTGTACTGTAGCTTTGCATACAAGAAGATCATTCAAGGAGCTGGTTTTGATAGTAACCAGAAGGTTAGCAACATTGCACATTAGTGCTAAGATTAAATGACCTCAGCATAAGTTATCAATGAGAATGGTTTCAATCATCGATGAGTCTGGCAGCAACATGCCACAAATGTTCCACTGGGACTATATACTAACACAAAGAAAGTAACAGACACAAGTTTATATACAGGACTGGTTGATATAATGATGACAATCCTTGAAATGCACTGGAAGACAATGAATGGAACCTTAAACAGTCAATGTTAAACTTGGAAGTTCTTCGTAAACAGCAAATGAAATCCCCGACAATTGGATGGCATTCACTGACACACACAGCACCACAACAAAACATTCAACAGATAATTTCCTTTTTATGTTTTTTTGTGTACCGGTTTCAGCTGATTCAATAATGATATCAAAATCTGCTGCAAATCCTTCCAGCCTTTCAGGCATACAACTTTTCCTCACTCGTTTGGTGTTTACATCAATCTCACAATCTTGTTGAATAACATTGTCAATGACACTACAAAGGTATCTTCCATGAACATCCATGCACAACAAATTATACCATTAAATCTTAAAACTTGTATTCTTTTCAGCTATCGTAAAGCTACCTCAAGAAAAGTATCTACAATCTGTAATAACATTTAATCTGGCCTAGATTCTTATGCTTTGAAATTGTTCAACATTTTAACAAACTCTTAAATAGTGTCTACATTGCTTGTTGATCTCTTCATCTAAGTCCCCAGGTTTTCCTCGCACTCATTTTGTTTTAAGATATCTTTTTTGACTCTCCTAATTTTTAATCGATCATGTAAATTATCATAGGCCCTTGGTAATGGCAACCAAGGTGGGCCACATAGTAAGAACATAAAACAAAAGATTCAAGTAGCTGGTTACATTACAAGGTCCATTACTGGAATCAGAGTTGTGATATTATGTTGGCTCCATTGGGATGTCCATTGCTGGAATCAGGGTAGTCATTAATATCACTCATATTTAGTTTAGAGGAGAATACAGTCAGTAGTTGTATGCAATGTAAATTATAGAATCTTACAAAGTTCCATTCGCATTAAATAATCCAAAGTCGTGTTAGTGCTGGCCATAAGTCTCTTTGAAGAATCTTGATGACATTAATGTCTTTAGAAGACTGCAAGAATGTTTTTACTGCACTTGTAAAAAGTCTGCTAAAGAATGTTTTTACTTCACTTGTGAAGCTTCTTAAAGTAATAAATGGAAGCTTGCAAGTCGAGACTTCATTTTAACGGACTTTGCAATTATTCTACAATTCTTTAGTGCACATTTGCTGCTAGCATTGCTTGTGTGTCAAAGGAACCTGAGATCATGCTAATTTCAAGCTGTACCATGAAAGGAGTAATAAGCATTATTTGCTTTATCAATTTTATCTCTGATAATATCTTTTTGAGAAGGTGGAGTATAATTTATCTCCTATGAAAACAATATTTCCATTTATTTTAGACACATTATCAATATTACCTTTAATTTATTATAATATTTTTCATATTATCATTTTTCACAAATTATTGCACAAAGCCCCCAAATTTTTTCCTTTATTTCTTCTCCAAAAATTTTAATAACCTCCTTTAATTATTAAAATATTATTTGTATTTAGTACATATATGTTTATATCAATATATTTAATTTTCATGGATTAAAGTCATACTAAAATTCGTTGAAGTTCTATGTACGAGTCTCATATTCATTTGCATTGGTCATTAAATGTCGGCATTTGAAATAATGTTGTTAGCTTAGATGTGTATTTATATTTATCTTCATATATCATGTTGTTTTATTAAACTTTTGAAAAAAATTTCAATAAAACTTCTTGATCAAAACAGCATTATTTGTGATAAAGCCCTGATATCTTTTTTTTTGGTGGGGGGACCACCCTTATATTCTTAAGGTGTAGGTTTTGTCATCGCAAAACATTGCATCAATGGGCTTAGTTACCCTTACTATTTTCTTCACATTCTCTTTGAGACTTCTGTATTTATTAGATTTTGCTAGTTACCATTTCTAAGTTTCAAAGCTTAAGGCCTTTTTGTTATATCACCAACTTAAAACAATAAATTCACACTTTAAGCACCCCTAACACATTCATTGCTGCTTTTTGAATGCACTGCACAATTCTTTCTACATAATATCAAGTTATCAACTTCTTCCCTATTCTAGTTCCCTTTTCTCATTATCTTGCTATTAAGCAACATTATTTTATGCCTTTTCAAATTCCTCTACCATGAGTTTAGATACCTACTAGATTTCTTTCATTGTGTTCCCAAGGGCAATAATTACATGTTAGCAGTGCTAACCCTTTCAAAGTAACCTGAAAAAATTGGTGCGCATTCTTACATCCTAGTTACCTAAAGCTGCAAGAATTAGCATAATTTTCTATGAGGAGGAATCTGTGCTCTATAAAAGGCAGTCCATCATTTCAGATTGCTAATACTATTTCCAGACGTTACTATCAAGACTTAGCATCATCACTTCCTACCACCATTACAACCATTTTCACTTTAGCCCAGATGAGAAAGTAGAGAATATATTAGATGAGTAAAATGCTACTACAAGAGGGAGAAAAAAAATAAAAAAAGGATCCTTGCAAAGGAGGCAGGAGGTAGCATAAAATACCTTATTAACTTACCTTACACAAGGATGGGAATATAAGCAACTTGTTTTACAAAATATTCGGCATCTTATCACAACAGGGAACAAAGCAATATTGAAGAGAAATTCTGGATCTTCCTTCTCTTTTTAATTGTTTTCTAACCATTTTTAAAACATAAAAACATCTTGAAATAGTTACAACTGCCCGGTTATTGCTGGAAATGCCCATAACTCCCCTTTGTCTGTGATCAATGTAAGTGGAATGTTATAGAGAAAAAAACATCCCTACTAACACTTACATGGAATGTTATATAGAAGAAAACATCACTACACATATAACAAAATAAATTTAAAGCCTCTCTACTAACACATATGACAAAATAAATTTAAAGTCTTGGGTAGATGCCTTCACAAAATTCTCTTCTCAATTCTTTTTGCCAAGGTTTGCTTGCATAGTAGATTCAAACCACATAATTGCAGCTTAGACTTGTGTTTTGGTCGGACAGACAACATTCCAGATTTCTTCTAGCATTTTCAAAGATCAGCAATCATGGGACCACAAGACTTTTGAAAGGAACCATCACTATTTCTTCAAGATGTTCCTCAGAATACTTGCAACTATTTTAGAATTGCCACTTTTAAAATTTCCATGTCTTTCTTTAACCATAGAGAATCTCTTTAATATCTGCAAGTTATTCAAGGGTAATTAGGTATGAAGCATCTTATACATGGATCTTATGGTTAAGTCATATTTTGTGCACAGATTTCTCCTTACAGTTGAAAAGACCAGCAATAATAGGACAAAAGGACTTTTGAAAAAAACTTTAAGAAGTTCATCTGAATACTTGAAAGTGTTTAAGATTTTCTGCTTTAAATTTAAATATCTTTCTTTAAACACAAAAAGAAAACTTCTCACTAGAATGTGCATACTATTCGCAGGTAATTAGGTGTAAAATCTTGTAGAATGACTTACCATTGTATATTGTGCACACATATCAATCAGTTAACCCTTACCAGAGATGCACATGGAGTCTTTTCACACCTGTACAGCATCATAGATTTTAAAGCTGCAAGACATGTCACATGAATCTTTGTCATGATGATTTGTTTCATCCCTTTTTGGTCGTCTAGAGATGAAAAAGGTGTCACCCGGAACCCTCAGTCTTACAGAAACTTTACCATCATAGTGTGAAGATTCAGTGCACCTCTTAGTTCTCTCCTTCATGTTAAGGTTGCTGAAGCCTCCAAGCATTGTTGGAGTTGATAAACAGATAGGTCTGCTGGAATTTTGAAAAATCTATGAGGTTCCTCATCTTGATTCCCAAATGACCCTTTCTCATTTTCATAGAAATATGAAACCCTCCTAGTGTTGCCACCTTTTCATAATTGGTGAAAAGAATATAATTATCAAACTAGAAAACATCTGAAGGGAAAAGATCCACAATAACAGTTTCCCAATGTGCGTAAGCAACAAGGAGACTGTGGATCATTAGCTCGTTGTTACTTAGTCTATAAACAAGCAAGCTCAGTAATCTTTTAATCTATAAAACAGCTTAGTCTATAAACAAGCAAGCTCAGTAATCTTTTAATCTATAAAACAGCAAGCTCAGTAATGTACTAGTTTAGATTGTTCTGAGTTGCGCAAACTACGAAAGTTCTGTTGTCGTGACACATTAATATTGTTACTGGTTACTGAAATTTTGATGGTCACTCATCAAGGATTATTTTGTGGTGGCTGTCTTTCAGTTTGTTTGGCATGGTGTGACAGTCATCCAGATTAGAGATTCCTGTCACCCTATTTTAACAATCCTATTTTGAATTCCTCAATTGGTTTCTTAGTGGGATAGTGGCAATTTATTTGGAATAATCTGGCAATTTTCATGTGGGTTACAAGTTTATTTTGTTTCCAGCTCTGGGCAACCCCCGCACCTCAAAAAGTTAAATAAATAAAATAAAACGAAATAGAATAAAATAAAACAGTTATAGGATGATTAAGCAAAATGAGGAAAGAGTTCCATTTAGCATTCCAGACCATTCGCGAATAAGAGAAATCTTTTATGCACGAAACACACCTATAATGAGCACAACAAAAATGGTTTATAGTTTATACCGTACTTGCATGCGCCCATAAATATGCAGGGTGTAGCTCAAATCATGGGCATTCGCATTCATTAGACTGTTGAAAATATAAATATTCGGAGTGACATTCTGAGCAAGCAACTCCTGTCAGAAGAAAAATTAAAAGTAAATGAATTATACTAATATATTTAACTGAAAATAAAAAATTCAGAAAGATAGATGACCAGCAAAGATGTGAAAGCAATTTACATTCTAAGACAATGGCATGTCCAAATAAATGAGACAAGAATTGAGGTTCAGTAACTGAAAAGCAAGAATGGCAGCAACATGCTGGTGTATATCTTGGGCAGCATGCTTCAAAAAAGAGGATATAATCTAAGGTCCTTGCTATTGCTAGGAAGAAAAAATAAAATTCCAGGTATGTATATTAAATATTACAACTTAGCCAACAGGGGTTAGTTCCTTGCAATCTACATTTTCAGTTTCTCTGTTTTTTAAACTTGGGGATAGGTTGCTTCCAAATGGGAGGGAATGACATAGATAGCACATCAGGCTTGATGTATATAATTAATGATTTATATTTAACTTCTCTACTAACATGTACTTAATTACAATTAGTGTTTAGATAGATTGATCCATGACATTAGTCACTTAGCTAATGGCATTTACTTAATTATACTAACATGTACTTAATTATAATTAGTGTCTAGACTTTAGATACATTAATCCATGACATGATTATAGCCAATGGCATGCATTTAATTATACTAACGAGTAATTAATTATAATTAGCGTTTACATAAATTGATCCATGACATGATGATTACAGTAGTAACTACCCTAACTATAGATAGGGGGTTGAAGGATGTAGTGAGCTAGCAATGATCTTGTCCATTTGAAACAACATCTCCCTCCCTCCCTTATCCATGACACGATGATTACAGATGTTGTAACTGCCCTAACTATATATAGCGGGTTGAAGAATGTAATGAGATAGCAATGACCTTGGCCATTTGAGACAACATCTCCCTCCCTCCCTCCCTGTACTAAGATCAAGATCGACTAATTGGATCACAGCTCCCTCCCTCTCTCCCCCTCTCTACTAAGACCAAGATCCAACAAATTGGATCACAGGGATATCTTTCAACTTTACTCCTGATTACACATCTTTCAACATATACATCTGCATAGGGTAGCAATAATTCCAATAGCAGTTTTTAAATTCAATTTTATGTCTATATTTTTGCGAGGCAAACACTTTTCTTTTGCACACTGTACTAATATGGAAGAATGGGTAGAACGAAAATTAGACAATATTCAAGTATAATTGATTGAGACACGAACAAAACTTGTTACTACTCCATACACACAATGCACTACTAAGTAGGATCAGGTTTTAATTCATTGAACACAACAATGCCATCATAATTCTACTACAAACTAAACCTTGCAACAAAACTAAATCAATAAACAAATCTAGTACATCTTAGTATCTGCTAGAATGTAATAAATAATAAAATCTCAAACTAAAATTAAGAGTTCAATTATTCTTTAAATTCTCTCTATCTACTAATAATCTCTCTCTTGTTTGACTTCCCTTTTCATTCCATGTGTTCTATCTCAATAGGGTTCTCTATAACTAGGAACTCATAGTGTCCTAAGCAATGTTTGCATAATCGAACTTCTCAACAAAAATATTGCCAAAATTTTTGTTTTAGCCCTCCAGCAAGATGTTCTCGCCAAGGAAAATGCAAATGCCATAGATTAAAAGATAAAATCAATATTACTCCAAAATATTGATATTATCTACATTATCTTAAAAATGTCAATGTTATCTCCAAAATCTCGTCAAGAAATTCGAAATTTTGGAGATAATAGTGTCAGTTGCTGTGAATAGATAAAGGGGGAGAGATTCTCTTGCAAAATCAATTCGACACTGCCCGAAACTACTCAAAGAGTGTTGAGAGGCCGTTTTCGACCCTTCCTCTATAAGTTTTGCTCATCACAACTCATTATTAAGATTTCGATTTGAACCTGTAATGCAACAACATGGTGAGATTCTTGTGGATTGCTCAAATATCACCCGACATTGATTTTTGGGTTTTGAAATCTCCCCTTGAAGCTTTGATACACATTTTTGGTGAGATTAGAAATGGTTTCTAACCGCAAAACGCCACATTTTTCCTGAAAAAAAGGGAGATATACACCCGATAGCGCCATTGCAAGTTCGTTCTTCTTCCTCGCCCATCGAAATTCCATTTTAGTGTGATTTTTCACAATGTGGAGCTTCGAAATCATCAGTAGCATCATCGATCAACAACTGTGATAGGTAAAATGTGATGTTTTTCTTTCATTTTTAAATGCTGAAAATATATTTGTTTACATTAAACAGATTTTTAGATTTTTTTTGGTTTTATTAGCTATATTTATCATATATTGATTACAAAAAATATGCAGAATGATTTCTCTATTTGTAAAGGTTTAAAAAAGTATAATATTTATATTTCCATAAATTATTTTATAAATAAATATTTTTCAATATTTGTTTTAATTTAATGGTATGTAACACATAATTATCTATAGTCTTAACTTTTTCTATAAAGTTTGGGGATAAATTTTTACTTTTTTAAATTTTTTTTGAGATTTTTTACAAACTTAATTTATCTTGAAAATAGCTTTGTTTAACATAAATAAAGTTTTAAGTTAATATTTTATTATTTTAATTCCTGTATTTTTCATTCCTTGATTATAAAAAACTTGTGAAATGATTTCTCAATTTTACAACAAAAAACTTGGAAAATATTTTACAACCAAAAGTATTTTTTAGTCATTTTGTTTACTTAAATAGCTTGTAATAATAATTATTTCAACTCTAATTTTGGATATACAGTTTGGAAATAAATAATGGGTTTATGATATTCAACAATGTATTCTTTTCAGGTTTAATATGTCTGATTCTAGGAAAAGTAACAGAACTAAATAGTGGAATGTGGCTTGGGAGCATGGGAAACCAATAAAAGGGTATTAAAATAGGGAAGAATGTAATTATTGTAGTCAAAAAATGAAGTTTAGGGGCATTACTCGATTGATGGAGCACTTAGCTGAGGGGTATAAAAATGTAAGGAATTGTCCTAAGGTGGCTCCTAAAGTCAAAAAGATAATGAAAAGAGTTTTATTTACAGGATTGAGTTATAGGGAATCATCAAAGCAATATGAGAGAAATATTTCTAAAAATTTATATAGATTTCCATATTCTGTAGATGTTGATGATGAAGAGGATGAGGAGGATAATGATCATGACATGAGGAGAGTTATACATGCATCTAGAACAACACAATGAAAAGTAGAGCAGATGAACAAATTCGCCCAATGCTTCCCAACTTTGAAGATTTGATCCAATTTTTTTCCACAATGTAATCTCAGCACATGTAGTAGATACAGTTACATTTAAGAATTTTAGAGTTGTCACCCAAAGAGATAGAGAGAATATAAAACTACTACAAGAAGGGAAATTTATAGAAATTATTTGAAGGAAGAGGTGACAGAGATAAATTACTAGATAAATGTCAGAAACATCACTAGGATACTATTGAGGAAAAATGAAATCCAACCCATAAAATCAACCAAGAAACTTAGAAACATCGACCAATGTTGCCAAATTAGAACATGATTGAACCATTTTCATTAATCTGGTCCGTCTAATGAGCTCAGCCTTACATAGAAATGGGTTTAATTTAAACCGATGTTAGGACCAAATCAATGAGATGCTGAGTTAGAGCTATTGCATCATATGTTGAAGATAGTAGGGACATCAGTGGCCATGAGGAAAATGAGTTTGTGCAGCCCATTCAACGGTTGCCTTACAACGTGGGTGGTAGCAAAGGATATCAAGTCATGCCTCAGCAATCCCCGACACCTCTAGCCAAAGCACCATCTTACCAATCCCACCATTTGTAATAAATACCAACACAACAAATGATTTCTACCTTCAACTACGCGCACAGGTAGCGTAATCAGGCTTCAATGGTGTATGTAGTCAGGAGCCTTGTCTTGCCATTTGGCGTACAATTGGGCTCTCTAGCAATGGGCGTAGTCAAACTTCTCCACAAGGTAGTGTAAGCAGCACAGCCACATCACGAAGTCAAAAAAGCAAAGCGCGTATTTGAAAACCAAAACCGCTAAGAGCACGTAGCCAAAATGCAATGGAGCCAAGGCGCATAGTCAAGCTCTGCCAAAGCATGGATGTTGAAGAGACGTCTCTCCAGTCACGCGCGTAGGCAAAATTGTCCATGACTTTCTCCAATCCAAAACGACAGTCAAATGTCGTAGCAACAATCCTACATATGGCAAGTAGCGCAAGCAACATTAAAAGAGAGCAAAAAGCTCTCTCTCCCTCCACGTTGCAGTAGAAAGTTGATCCAAGTCAAACAATGCAAACAAGGGAGAGAGCATAGGCAAGCTTCTCCATCCAGAATCTCAATATTGCAGCAAATAGTCAGAAAGTGCAGTTGAAGGAGGACCCTGACTACGCCGCTAACACGCGTAGCTGAAGACAGCGAAGCACGTAGGCAAACGTCTCTCCTCTTGAACATACACTTATATAACTTGATTTTGATAATGAAAATTCTTAACCAACCATGTTTTGACAATGAGCAAAGACATAAGTAAAACATTAAAGTACTAGCAATTTATTCTCAAGCATTTTGCAGAAATATTTTTCAAATTAATCTTAAGAACAATCTTCATGATGCTTAAAGGAAGAAACCAAGTAAATGCTTAAGAGAATTAAATATATAATTCATAAATCTTAAAAAGAAGAAAATAGAAAGTTCAAAGTCATTAAGAAAACTTCAGAGTTAACTTCGGGTTTATAATTTGATTCGGAGTCACTCAAGTACTTTGGAGACGAGTATAACCCTTCATAGCTAATGAAGCGTTTCGGAGAAAGAGGGAAATATCTTCGCAGTCACGAAGTAACAAGCCTCGGAATCAGCAAAAACACCTCAGAGCCAGGACAAGCTTTTCGAAGCCACTGGCGAAGCCACTGACAGAGCCACCGGAGCACTTCAAAGACAGAGGAGAATAACTTCAGACTGATTGAATTGCTTTGAAGTTACAAGCTCAAAATCTTTAGAGTCAGTTGAAGTACTTCGGAAGTCACAAACTAATAACCTTCGGAGTAAGTAAAGCCCCTCTGAAGTTCAAATGTGATAACCTCAGAGTCACCAACTTTGCTTCGGAGTCAAGACAAGGTGCTTCGAAGACAACGTCGAGAGCCTTCGGAGTTAATGACACTCTTCAGTGAATACAACTCGTCGGAGTCAAAAAACAAACACTTCAAAGCCAAGTAAAGCATTTATACTTCGGAGCTCGGAGTCAGTTCCTTCGGAGTCACAGATCAAGTACTTCGGAGACAAAATGGAACTTCGAAGTCAACCATCGTTGTATCCAACGTGAGTCGCTTCTGTCGCGCCACTTCGGAGCATCCGAAGAGACGACAACGTGTGAGCTATGCAAGAAACTTCATACCACTTAAAACTCGAAGGATCTGATGTTGAATCATAGTCTCCGAAACCACGCTGAAAAGTACAACAGTCATAAATTCGAACATTTCTCTACATTAAATGTTTCTCACCTACTATAGCAGAGAAAGTCAGCGATTTCAATATAAAAGAAGTTAAGAACGAAGAAATCAAGGAGATCATTCTCAGAAACAAAAGAGAGCATTTACTAAGTCTTTAAAAGCTTTCTTTCACGATTTCAACTCTACTGCAACTCATTCAAAGACGCATTCAAAGTCATTCATTCAACCACTTCTGGAGATTAAATCTTACTGTTTTATTATTATATTAATTGTATTTATTGCTTCTGAACTTCATACAAAATCAGCTTGCTAGAGGCATTAATACTTGTACATATTTATTTCTGCATATTTCTGCAAGTCAAGGACTTGCCTCTATATAGTGAAAGCAAGTAGGATACTTGCTTAGTATTTGTATAAGTTAGTTGGTGAACATGCAAAACCAATAAGTGTATTTGTTTGATCAAGAGGTTACTCGTCAAAGAATGTGTTAGTGGAACCTGAGTTTAGCAGAAAAGGCTAACTCAGAGAAGTAGAGTAGGAACCCAAGTGAAGGGCCAAATCACTATAAAAATATCAGTATAAGTGCATTGTGCTATAAATCTCATCTCTATCTTTGCACTATAATCATCATCTGGCCTAAAATTTTAAAGATTCAACTCTTGAGTCACCATCTGAACAAGACCAACATCTCCAGCCACGCGTAGGCAAGATTTTTCATGCCTTTCTCCAATCCAGAACGCCAATCAAATGTCGTAGCAACAATCCTAGAGATGGCAAGTAGCGCAGGCAGCATTAAAAGAGAGCAGAAAGCTCTCTCCCTCCACGTTGCAGCAGAAAGTTGATCCAAGTCAGACAACGCAGACAAGGGAGAGAGCGTAGGCAACACTGTCCATGCCTTTCTCCATTCAGAATGTCAATATTGCAGCAAATAGTCAGAAAGTGCAGTTGAAGGACCTTGACTACGCCACTAACATGCGTAGCTGAAGACAGCGAAGCATGTAGGCAGCGTAGGTCGTTGGCAGCGCGTGTAGGTAGCATGAAGAAAAGCCATCTATGCGCATAGACGAAGAAGAACAGGCTACCAAGTAGCATAAGTATTGTTGCAACATGCGACCAAAAGACAACATCGTAGTTAGGAGCAAGGGGGCCTGATTACCACGACACGTAGGCAACATTGGAAATCCATAGCACGCGTAGTTAAAGTGTAACCAGAAAGCTGCCTCCAGCAATGAGAGTAGTCAGAAAGTAGCATAGGAAAACCATGCGTAAGCCATGTCAAAAGCAAAAAGCGTAGTTAGGATGGGAGGCCTGGCTACATTACCTTCATGCGTAGTTGAAGTGTAAATGAGACCTCTCCCTCCAGCACGTGTAGGCAACGTGGCAAGCATAAGGCAACAGCAACTAGCTTAGTTCACGGCAGAAAACGTACGAGAGCACATAGTTGAAGTGTAGAAGAGGCCACTTCACATGGGCGCGTAGTCAGTGTTGCAAATTGCTGGAAGCGTAGGCAACATGGAAAAATTCCCATAATGTGTAGTTGAAATTCAAACCAATCAGAAGCTTGCAATTGAACTAGAGGGAGAAAACTGTTGAAGCCTAAATGGAATGCCTGATCAAGATTCGTCAGAATGCAAGTGGTATTTCCAATTACATCAAAATTATTGGAAAATGCATGCAAAAACACTTAAATTGGGTTAAGATCATGATCAGAGGCAAAAGTTCCTAATAACGCTCCCAAGGAGCGCAATCAAAGGCAAAAGTTCCTGATACTGCTCCCAAGGAGCGTAGTCAAAGGCAAACTCCTGACACCGCTCCCGTAGAGCACAATCAAAGGCAAACTCCTAACACTGCTCCTAAGGAGCGCAATCAAAGGCAAAAGTTCCTGACACAACTCCCAAGGAGCGCAGTCAAAGGCAAATCCTTGACATCACTCCCAAGAAGCACAATCAAAGGCAAATCGGAAATTTGCATTTTCCTCCTCAGGAGCATAGTTGGGAATTTTACAAGTTTTACCCAAGGAGTGTAGTTGGGAAGTTTACAAGTTTTACCCAAGAAGCGTAGTTTGGAATTTTACAATCCACCACCAAAGAGCGGAGTCAGGCCCTGGGAGCCTATAAATACCCCTTCATTTTGCTCATTTACGAACATAGAGAACTTTCCTGGACTAAAGGCTTTAAGGATTCTTCACGAGACAGGTGTCTCCCCTAACGCCAGAGGCTTTTAGCCTACTGAATATTTCTTTTGGTGCCTGAGGGCACTCTGTCATGACCCCACCACGGTACACACATGGATTTCACCCACGTTGTAGTAATGGTGGGTCCCATATAATTGTAACAGACAACAAGATGCTGTCGGATTAGATAGTTAAAACACACTTAAACTAGTTAAACACTAATTAAAGCATGTAAATGATAGAGCTACCCAGCAAACAACCCCATGAATCAGGAAATTAATGACATGTACCCTACTCATCATCTTAAACCAATTAGGGACTATCATTAACATTAATCATTGTCATTAGTGTTAATCAAGATTAGGCTTAATTAATTCAAAGCTTAATTAAGCTTAGTTCATGCAACCTAACTCTACAATCTCTCCCAGGTTAACATCAAAGATCACCTACTTTTGGTTTTCTACAGGATACTGGAAGACACCACTCATCCAACTACTCAAAAGCCTAAATCTAGGACCGCGAGTCACTAAGTCATGACTCACCAAATCAAACCTTAGCAAAATATCATTCATCCAATCATCCAACCAGCCCAAGTCTGGGACCGAATCACCGAGTCATGACTCATCGAGTCAAACCTTAGCAAAACTACTTTAGCTAAGCTAAACCCAATCATCCTAGTCTCACTCTTCCTAAGCTTTTCATGGGCAATTGAGAGAGCTGAGCTAACTCACTCATCCGGGTCTCACTCTTCCTAAGCTTCTCATAGGCAATTGAGAGAGCTAAGCTAAATTCAGTTTACCTGGTCTCACTCTTCCTAAGTTTCTCATGGACAATTGAGAGAGTCGAGCTAAACCGAGTCTAACTGGCCCACTTTTCCTAAGCTTCTCATGGGCAATGCGAGAAAGCTAACCAAAACTCAATCAACTTGATTCACTCTTCCTAAGCTTCTCACAAGCAACGAGAGAAAGCTGACCAAAACCCAGTTAACCTGACCCACTCTTCCTAAGCTTCTCATGGGCAATGTGTGAGAGTTGAGCACCTATTCTTCCTGGTCTCTTTTAAGTCTAAACACAATAGAGATCAATCGGTCCAGAGTTCTTCCAGGATATACTAATTGGGTTATAAATGACCTACTGTATCTATGGTTTCTTACAGTTTAAATAGTAGAAACCACCAAGTCTTGATTCCATCCTGGACATACCAATTGAATCAAAATACTCATTCTTTAGGTTAACTCATTATCTAGCAACCCAGCTTAGAACTGTGTCATCCTCTTCGCCGATTAGCTTGAGGCAATCTCCAAAATATCAAGCCATCACAATGGGCTCGGCAATCCCAAAGATAGCACACATTTATTTGAAAGAGTGTGTTTTAGTTTTAGATCTCTTTTAATCAAGGGTTTTCTTCCTTTGTGAAGATATAATTAGGACCACTTGTAATCTGGGATGTGAATATGCAATTTTCTTATGTATACATAACAAGTGTAATTAATTTAGGACATCAATATAAAAATGAAAACTGTTTGATTCATTCCAACAATGACAAATCTTTATATGTTCTATTTTTTGTGTTCCTCATTTTGTACTTGTTACAGATACTTATAGGCTGACCAGCATGTGTGATGGATGGGCATACCCAAAAAACTGTCTATAATTAATTTTATGGTGTATTACAGAGGCATATCAACATTTATAGAGTCAATAAATGCATCGTCGTATATATTCTTTAAAAATGGACATCATATGCTGCACTTTGTATTGATTTGATATTAGAGGATATCAGTCGTTGTCCAGCTGTGCAAAAAATAATTCAAAGTGCACATACAGTAACCAAGTTTATATACAACCATAGTTGGGTCCTTTCTATGTTTCATATGACATCTAGATATGATAGAGAAATTGCTCATCCTGGCAAAACATGATTTACTACAAATTAAATTGCATTGAATAGCTTGTATATGGCTCATCAAGCCCTCATCATAGCTTTCAATTCCAATGAGTGGTGTACCTCAAAATGCAAAAAACGAGTGAGGTAAAGAAAACATAAGATATTAACATGACAGTTGTATTTTGGAATCGTATTTGATGGGTGTTGGGCATACTAAAACCTATCTAATGAATTTTAAGGGTAGTAGACACTAAAACATATCCATCCATGGGTTCCATGTATGAATTCATTCGTTTATGATGCAAGCAATCAAAGAAAACAATCCCAAGAGAATAGATTGGATTCTGGGAAGTATAGAGACTTGTTGGAAGGACATGCCAAGTCATCCCCTACATGTTTAATTTAATATAATTTAATAAGTTTCAATTTCATGAAAAATGTATAGATCTTTTTTGTTTACACTAACTAACTAAATTTTTAATTAATGCAATCTAATACTTAAATCTCAAGTATTATTATAAGCGTCATTTAGGTCAAGATATCCAGCTTGGCACCACAATTCTTAAGGTGTTTGAAAAAAAAAATTCCTAACAATCCCAATATTGGGAATCTTGTTAGTGAGGTAATTATATACAACTTAATACATTTGCATTATTTTCAAAGATAGTTTGTTGATTAAGAATTGCATATTAATAATATTTATTTTCTTCAATGCTATAATTGATGCACTTCTAAGATGCTAAGAGGTTATTTATG
Source organism: Pouteria campechiana (assembly GCA_036873735.1). Classification (NCBI taxonomy): domain Eukaryota; kingdom Viridiplantae; phylum Streptophyta; class Magnoliopsida; order Ericales; family Sapotaceae; genus Pouteria; species Pouteria campechiana. The sequence continues at coordinate 25,788 of JAYJMB010038571.1, read as the reverse complement.
ATAAATGTAGCAATCCAAACAAGAAGTAAAGCGATACCATGTAAGTAAAAGATAGTAAAATAATAATGTGTTGTTTACCTTTTTATTTTAAAATGTTAATAAATCCAAATTTCTTTTCATAGGTAATTGGTGGAACTGTTATTGAACGAATACCCCAAATTTGGGATTATTGGCATGTACACCACTGAGCCAAACAATATTTTCATTGCCATGTGAGTGTAATTGAAGCACATTCTCTTTAATCTATATATGTAGAACAAACAATTTGGGCTATTAAAGGCTACAAGTGGTGTTTTGTCCCTATAATACGCAGCTTCAGGAAAGATTAATTCGATTTGAAAAAAGTATTGTTGAAGACCCATTGGATTTGATAATGATAGGACTTTATACTCACTTAGAGAAAGATGATGAACAAAAAGACCCCTTATATGAGTGGTTATGGTTCAATGATTTTGATATTAGAGATGGAGGCCAAAATCTGCTATTGCTAATATAGCTTGTGAATAAGGAGTTAATGTATAAAGAATATTGGAGGAGAAGAAAACCCCAATAGATAACTTCGATCCATTGACAAGATTTGGAAGCACTTCTCAATCACAAAATCCTTCTAATCCATCTCAATCCAGATTATTATCAAGCACAGAGTTTTCTTCAAAAACAAAGTGGTGATGGTGGTAATGATGATGATGGTGGTGGTGGTGGTGGTTATAAGAGTATTGGTATTGGTGACACTTAAAGTAGGGAAAGGCCTCTTAGCCCATTTACAAAAGAAGTAGACTTCCAACATGCTACGCAAGATGAGGATCCTAGCGCACAAGGACCTATTAGATCTTATATAAGAAATTATGAAAGTAGAGAAAAAAAGTGATCCTTACAAAAGACAATGACCTAATAAATGTTATGGCTACGTCATCTATTGGTATGCATAGCAATGAGCAAGAGTCTACTTATGGGTATATATCATATAGCCATCATCTCAAAAATTTCAAAAATTATTCTCAACAATCTTATGGCCAGATACCACATCATTCGGATAGTAAAATCGAAGCATCTTCATCTTCTACCTTTGGACCAATCAACCCAAATCCATATTTCTATGATTATTAAAAGGAACCACAAGAACAAGTCCATGTCAATGATGACATTAAGTTTATGAAAAATTTTCTGATTTTTCTTCATTTATATTTTAGTGAAAAAGTTCGGTGAAATTATCAATAATTTCTCCTAAATTAGCAAAATTTCTCTTTTTAGGCTTAGCAAAAAATTTTCTCTAAGCGAAGCTGCAAAAACTGGTCATAAACACAAGTTTTATTATGAAATTTATTTTACAAATCAAAACAAAAGATCATAAAATGATACTTATCTCAAAACATATCTTTAATCATGAAAAGATCTTAATTGTCAACATAAACTCATGTTCACCATGCAACATAACTCATCTGCTCGCTTTGCTTGAGATGTCACATTCATGAATCCTCCCTGAGTGACCCAACTCACTTGAATCCAACATTCAGAAACAACTCTTGAAATTACTTCATCTTATGCAAAACCTGCTTCATGCACACAATTTATACATTCAAAGAAACCAACTCATAAAACATCAAAGTTATTTACAAAATAAATAGTCATTCTTTTCAATTAAAACATCATATTTTATAACAAAAACACCAATTTTTATAAACTCATCCATAGTTGTTTAAGGTGTAAGGAACCAAGGTGTAAAGGACTCTTAGGGCCTAGGCAAAAGGCGCATTGGCAAGGCATGCGCTTAAGTGAAGCAAGGCGCACATTATATAAAATCAAATAAATTTAATTTTATATTTAATTTATAAGAATAAAATAATAAGATTACTTAAATATTAAATATAATCATATGAAGGGCACCAACTTTGGTTAAATCGAGAAAGAAAGAGGAAATCAGAGGTGAACCTTAAGGTTAGGTGCAAGAGGTGAATCTTAAGGTTAGGCGCGCCTTTAACAACTATAAACTCATCAAACATGTTCACGCTTTCTCATGAAATCGAATAAACGATAACTTGAATTGCTTGCATTTTTTCTCTGCTACTCTCTCTCACATATGCTAGAACTACTCCTTTCTCTCAAGTTGTCACACCCCTCTTTCTTTCCTCAAAACCCTATTTATCCTCCTTCAATTTGTATATCTCCCTCTTATGCATACTTCCTTTTTACGCAAGTTTACAAGTCTTCTTACATGATTCCATAACTCTTCTTGTGTAAATCCTACTTAAACTAGGAAATCCCTTTCTTTTGAACTTTCCACAACAATCTCAAACAACCCACTGATTGATTACACCTATCAGCTAACTAATTCGGGCATTATAAGTCTGGAGTTTCAGTTCATGAATCAGTCTACTGATCCCATAAGCTAGAAACACTCTAAAGCTTTGCTCTGATCAAGCATTCAAGTGATTACATGCATCAGTCAACTAACTCCACATTTGATAAGACAATCACTTTCTATCCTCTAAATCAGTTGACCACCACCTACATCAGTTAGCCAATTCCACCTTTTTAGCCAATTCCACCTTCAAAGAGTTACAGCAACTCTCTATCCACTCATTCAGTTGACCAATTCTCCCATTAGTCAACTAATTTCAGACTCTTCAAAACCCTAGAAATAACTCCTTCATACTATTGTCTATTCTCATAACTCATATTATGTAATCTACCTTCATCATTAAAAGCATGTTACACATCTTATAATATAATTCCTTTTTAATTCAAATCACACTTAAAATTAAAAGAAATTTAAGGATATTACATTATTAGTATTGGGGTGTATGTTGAGGCCTGTTTGGTTAATTGAAAAAAGAAAACTTTCAATGGAAAAGAAAACTTTCCATCTCTTGATGTGACAGATACCTACTCTAACTATTCAACTTTTTTCTATCATTACTTATCTTTCCCATCAAGACTATTTATCTTGTCTGTTTTTTGCTTTATAGTGATGTCATCCCCTATGCTTCTGAGATCATATCTTTTCATTTCTTTTTCTTTTTTTTTTCCAGCTATACCAGTAGGCAAACCTCTCAGAAAATTTCAACATAACAAAATTGGGTATATTGCATCACATGATAAACAATGCTACTCTTTGTCATCTAAAGAAAACAAGTAGCAAAGGGGGTGGAGGAGATAGTGGGAAGAAATAAGGATAGCAACAGTGGCCAGTAACACAATAAGTTATCAGTGGTTGGTTAAAAGTCAAAGGCATCACAACCTATTCCTAGTGAAGATAATTCCAACATGCCACCTAGGATGAGGATGAAAGCATTCACCCTCCTAAGAAACAATCCACATGAAAGTAATGTAAGGGGAAGTAAAAGAAGGGGCTGACTAATCATAACTCCTTGGCAGACTATGGCATCTCTTAATCTGAATAATAGTTAGGAGTCCAATTATTGGTATGGCTATAAGAACGATGCATCATTTTTTTGTTTTGAAATGCAATCATATGGCCAACCAAAGTACCTGTGCATGCCTCATGTTGAGGTTCCAAAAGCATTATCAGCTTGGAGCACTCAGCAGAGGAGTAATATAAACCTTTTCCAAACCACCTCCTCTACAACACAGACTGTCACAGCCAAATCTACCCTATTGGTACACTTCCACTGGTGATGTAAAGAACTACTCGTACTCCATCTACACACACTATCTCAATGCTAAATCATATGCATCATCTTCATCTTCCTTTGTATCAGCCTACACATACAACTAGATGAGGAGAACTAGCATGGCAAATCAACAAAGTCGCTATATCTAGCATTGGTCTTCCATTATGCTTTATATACTACTTTAATTATTTATAGAAGAACATGTATATTGTGTATATTTCCATTTATATAAAATTATATTGACTTAGGGTCCATTTAGGAATTGAAAACGAAGTGCGAAGCAGAAAAAGTGGAAAAATAGGAAGTAAATGATGTAATAAGATAAGAGGTAATGATTGGAAATAAAGTGAATAAAAATAAAATAAATGAGCTTTTTAGACAAAAAGATTAAGGGTCATTATTGAAAATATAGGTAATAATAAGAAAAAAGTAGGTTAAGATATATCACATTAATTAAAAGGGCGTTGTAAAAGAATCTCTTTTCCCCATTAACAAACACGCCCTCGATATGATCTTTTTTTTTTTCTAAATATACATTTTTATTTATCATAATTTATCAAAAAATTCAAACAATTTCCTATGCTTTTTTCTTATTTATCTCTATCTTAGCAATAAACTTACTCTATCCCAATGATATAATTTTACAATATTGGCAATATATCTGTGATGACCTAGATCCAAGTCAATGACCGTGTAATTCGGTATTAACTTGATGACATGTCAAGGTTAAATTTCTGACCGTTGACAGTTTGACCATCTTATGTAGTATGATTGAATGTTGTCTTTTAACTTTTTGACCATCCAACATGTTGGATTGAATCTTTTTGCTTTTAGTAGTAGATAAGCACTAGACAATAAAAGTAAGATTTTCCTTTTCCTTTTTGAATGCAATATAATAGGATTTTCCTTTCCATTTTTGAATGCAATATAATAGAAAGGATTATCCTTCTACTTTTGGATGGGACAACATGGGAAAGATTACCCTTCCTGTTTTGAAGATTCCCTGTATCTATTTAAATTGGGGAAAATCTCATTGCTTTCACTTTTAGACAGAGACTCTTTTGGAGAGAAAACGTCAAAGAGAAAGGGAAGGAGAAAAAGGTGTTACAGTTGCTATAGGGGATTTGTTGTTGTTTCCTTCATGGTCATCATTCCAAGTAGATGAGATTAGAAACCATCTAGCAGAAGATTTCATGTGGGGTTGATGGGTTGTAGCATGAAATAAATAAAAGAATTTTATTCTTTTATTTAGAGAAATGGATGCATGTATATATAGTAATATATTTGTAGCAAGGTTGGCCGCTACATGCGTGGGGACATGGGTCCCACCCATGGAAGTAGCAACCATGCCAACAATTGATAGCAATTGAACAATGAAAGTCACTATGGCAATTGGTTTAAAATGGTCAGTATGGAAACCATTCATTCATCATAGAAATGGATTGAATAAAAGGATTTGCATCACTGTATTCACGTTGGACAACAACTTGGATATAGGATTATCATCACTAGAATGAAATCTAGATGGAGGAAAAACCATTCTAAATATTTAGTCATTGAAGTGGTTAGACAATTGCAAAATCATCAAAATCCAACTAGGAATTTCCACTTGGAAATATTAGTATGCACGCTGGAAAAATCCAACCATCCAGATGGTGGGATGCTGGAAAATCCAGTCATTGAAACCCTCCTCTTTTTTTACTTATGTGCATGCGTAGATGAGCTAACCATCAACCAAGCCAGACACTAGTTTAGACCCAATCAAAGTTAGGCCTAGTGCCTAGCAAACCAGGCCAAAGCTAAACTCATACTTGCCAAGCCTAGTGCCCCAGCCAGCCAACCTAAAAGCCAGCAGGCTGTGCCCAGAACCAACGAGTGGTGATGACAACAGCGTCTAGCAGTGACTGCAAAGCAGGCGGCAATGGCGGTGGAGAGGGCAACGACTAGGCCAGGCCCAACGTGCTAGTAACTTAAGCACACAAACATGCTACTGATCCTAGGCTAGCGCCATTAGGCCAGGCAGGATCACGCAAGAGGCGATGGTGACAGCGGCTCACTAATTTAGCAGTGTGCATTAATGGCCAAAGTTGTGGGTTTTTGTTTTGGTCCTTAAATATCCAATTTGGAAATATAGGTAGTCGTTTTCTATGTTTTTGGATATTGCATATTTTGGACTCGTTACACATGTCAGATCATCCAAGATCATCCAAAATAAGGTCAGATCATGAGGTGTTAGTGGACATGTGTATAAGGATAAGCCGTTTCCACCCAAGGTTGATGCAATGGCCACTAAACTAGTTAGAAAGTGATTTGAGCTGTAAAACCCAATAGATGATCATTTAATTTGGGTCAGATGATCAGTTGAGATAAATCATCAAATCAAGTTAGATGGATGTTGACGTTTGAGTAGACAATGATCAATAGTTGAGAGTTCCAATCACAGAATGATGCTACAAGTCCATTGGACTTATCAGACAATCATCTATGAGATGATTCCAATAGATGGATGTTTAATTTGGATAGATGGCCAAATGATTGGATGATGTGTTGATGTGTGTTATGTTGTGCTTGTGCCATTTGATGGTCAAGTAATCATCTGTGAGATGAACCCAACAGAGGGTCAGACATCCAGATGAGTAGATGACTAGATGATGTGATGGATTTAAAGTATGATTCTAACCAAATTGTTGAGTTTTCGTGAACTCACCCCTTTATATTTTTCAGGTGATGCAAATTATGAAGACACTTGAAGCATGGCTCATGGGATAGAATTGAAGGCATCTAAGGACCAAAAAGTGAGATGATCCTTTACTTCCCCTTTTATTTCTCATTTATTTGTGTATTCAATGGTTGTTTTATTTATTACATTTCATCTAAAGCATGACAAATCTTGGGAGAATCACCCTCAAGGCCAGAGTAGTTGAATGGGACACAATCCTGGGTCTGGAGCGTGACAATATCTTTGTCTAAAGATAGCAATATCTCCCTAGTTAGTAAATTGCAAGCAGCTATTGGAACATGAAGAATCTCAACATTCAAACCTAAAGGTTGATTGCTTCTATTTTAGCATTTTGTAAGAAATTTTGATAAACAATCTTTGACTTTTTTTTTGCTTAAAATATCAACTTTTCATGTTCATTCTCTATTCATGGAGTTTTTATTTTGTGGTTGAATAAACTTGGATTTATAGTTCATATATTTAAGAGAAACATGAGGAGCTTTTAATGCAAACAAATATGAATGAGAAGAGAATCATATAGTACAACAGAAGTAATTGATGAAAGGAAGCATGAATAGTAAGCAATTAAGAATTATAAATTGACTAATTACCTCAAAAATGGCCCTAGATCTTAACAAGTCGCCACAGGAACCGCAAATATCAATTATACAGCGGCAGATGTACATATTAGGAGTGTCTAACTTCACTTTTACGGTATTGAATGCAATCAATGCAGATTTTAAGTCTTTCTTCTTTCCAAATTCTTCTATGATAGAACAAAACATGATCTCCCTATGCGGTAGAATACTTGCATACCTGAAAAAATGTATACGTGATGGAATTAGGAGCAATTATCTGTTGAAAAATTTGTTCTGCTCATAAAGAGAATGTCCTAATCTGTTCCCTAAGAATATATCAAAAGTGAAGTAATTTTGTAGAGGAATAATTCCTTTATGGTCATTATGAGCTTAGGTGCATACCATCAAGATAAAAGCTGTCACTGTCATCATCATATGTTATTTCATACTTAAACGGGGTTAACATCATCAAGATAAAGTGAAAGTTAAAAATTAATTAAAATCCAAAGATTATATGAGCTTACATCCATGAAATCATGCACACCATATTTGATAAATGGCATTACGCAGCCCAATATTTTCCTCAAATGGTCCATATATGCACTGCCATCACATGAGGCATTTGCAAATATACCTACACATTTTGCTAGTAGTTGCATATATACTTGTATTTTTGAAATATTAGCAAATATATCTATAAAGTTTTAAACAATTTGCACCCATGTCAATTCCGCCAAGCACCCTAACAGTTCCTTGAAATGAGCATTAATTTTTTCTGTTATCAGTAAATTAACCCCCGTTGGTGAGCATCCCCGTGGACAATGCAGACAAAATCTGCACCTCCCCTAGCAACTAACATTCATCGATGGCACCCTCTAGAACATCCTCAATGTGCTTGAGCAACCAAGTCTTCTTCCTCCTTTGCTCCCATGCAAAGATGACTATGCATTGTATAAATCCTTTGATGTCCCTTCCACCAGTACTTTCTACAAAACCTTCTCTGGCCAATCCTGTTTGTAATAGCAAATAAAATCAAGAACATAGCAACAACTAGGTTGGAGAATTTCCTCACCCTAGCACAAGTAATTTCACCCGCTTTACTGAATCTCCTCCATACACGCCATCATCATCCTTAATGAGCTCAAATCTCCAATTGATGAGAAAGTAATAGATGCAATGAGACTGAAGCATACAAATTAATGTTTACTATTTTTGCATATTTTTAGGGAATATTTTCTTTGGAATTTTGAGTATTTAATTACTTAATTTGGGATTTGATGCATGCATCAAATGACCAAAATATAGATCAACTTGGTAGATAGTTTAGATCATTATTTTTATTATCTTATTTTGGATTCTTATTCTTACACAATTAAATTAAGATTTTAGTTTGTGTTAAAAATTTTCATAAATAAAGCCATAGAGTAGGGTTGCAAGAATTTTGATGATTGATTGGATACAAGTTCTCTATTATGAACTATCTTGCTCTCTAATTCTCTCTTCTCTTTCGCTAATCTTCTATTCTTCTTTCTCCTAAATTTTTCCATTCTTCCCTTTGGGAGTATCCTTTCTTTTCCTTCTAAATTCTTCCTTTCTGATTCTCAAATTCTTCATTTCTTCTATTTTAATTCCTAATTTCTTTCCTTCTTTTGCACATTTGAGAGGTCTAACTCTTTCTTCCAAAATCTTCCCTATTTTCATTCTACAAGAACAATCTTATTCTATGTCAATTTGATATAGGAGATCCTATTCTACATCACCACCTCAATCAAATGCCACTTAAATAAACAAAAAGAAAAAAAAAAACACTCCAAGAGAGAAAATTCATATATCCATCTACAGCAATAAAACCACTCATATAACAAGAATATCATACCTTACTGCCATGTTTGGATCACATTTCTCAACACAAATTCATAAATAAGTATGTGGATCACCACCTAGTAACTAGGAACATCATACCTTACTGCCATATTTGGGTCACATTTCTCAACACAAATTCGTAAAATGGCAGATGGCTCCACAAAATTTTTGACAGAAAGTCCATAACCTGAGCCAGAAGGAAAGTGTTCATGATAAGTTACAGAATAGGAGTTTCTTTTAGAAAGATAAATGTAGATGTTGTCTCATTTTTCACTTTTTTCTCTCATGGAGCAAAAAGAATTATGCAGATTTTAACATCTTAAGCTAAAGAATATGTTGTATGTTCTCAAAGAAGCAACAATCAAGTCATGCTAGCAAAGAATGAACAAGATAATCTCCATGAAAGGATTGGATTGTTCACAGATGACATTAGAAAAAAACAAAAGAAAAGGAGAAAAGAATAGTTAAGAAGAAGAATGATGACCAAGAAAAGGAAAAAAAATGGATAGGAAGAAGAGGGATGACCACTTCAGAAAGCCCAGAGAACTGTACTAATTTTAACATGGAGTGAACTTTTTAAGTTCCAGAAATTTATAAACACAGGGACTGAACCATGTGTAAAACTAAACGATAGAGGCCTACAAAGAAACCCAAGTTGACCTAACACATCAACCATATCATTCTGATAGGAGAGATTATGACAGATGGAAGATGTGATCTTTCTGCATAGAACCACATCCTTAACCATAAAGTGGAAGTTCAGGAGCTTGAATTTTAAAAAGCACACAGACATGACGTAATAAATTTAGAATTCCCCTCCATGATCAAAAGATATCCAACTTGCAAATCTGAGCAGCCGCAGCAGCAGCAACGGCGACAGTGAATGATTTGAATCTGGCATCCTAAAGGTCCTGCCTCAATGTAGCACACCATAGGTTTATAGTCCCAGAAGTTCTACCCCAAGGTTGCAACCCTAGATTTACCTGCCAAAGATGCAACCACAGGTAAAATATGTAAGGGATGCAAACTCATCTCTCAGCAGTTGTAGGGGAAGGAGTGTTTGTCAACCATTCCAACACTTTGCAATCGATGTAATGACAGGGACAGATAGCTATTCATCCAGCCTTTGGAAGAAGCCTTACATAGAATAGGAAGAGCAGCTAATCCCAGAAAGAACAAAGACAATTTAAATTATTTTAAAAGAAAACAGAGTCATAATTGTGTTCTCAACATGCAAACCCTCAAACTGCTGCTCGGCCAAAAATCCAATCCAACAATGCTTGGAGGATATAAGCCACCACAATGATTAATCCATCTGGAGAAGGGTGACTGAAGATCAACTTTTCTGCATCTTTTTTTGTCCTTTCCTTTTTTTTTTCCTTTTAAAAATAAATCTTGCTTTGAGTCTTTACACTCTCAATGAATACAAAAGGGCATATCCCCTATTTATTCTCTCTTCTCTTCTTCTTGGAATGTACACTCCCTTTGCTTCAAAGAGATGCTTAGAAAGATTAAGATCGTCTTAGGGGCTGTTTGGCAGTGTTTGGGAGCACTCAACATGCTTTTAGCTGCCAAAAATACTTATGTCTTACTGACATGTATGGTTGAAAAAGGAAAAGCAATTTCTCTATATTATAAAAGCTAATTTTCTTAAATTGAAGAGCAACAAATATGTAAATCTTTTTTCCCTACCGCAAAAGATAAGCTTATGCAGTTGAAAGAAAAAGAACAAAAACCCTTGGTATTTGAAGTAGAGAAGACATACCAACTCCACAATCTATTTGGACAGAAAAGCTTTAGCTACAATTTAGACCAAGTTGGGTTGGAGGCATGGCTAGTTGCATAATTTTTATATTTACTCTTTATTTGGATAGAATGTTTTATATTTGTGGACATTGGTAGCACTGATTGCCTATTTAAGTGGGCACCCTCATTTATCAATTATCATCCAATGGATGAGATAATGAACATGCAAAGAGCAGCCAATCCAAACTATAAAACTGGTTGCAAATGGACTATCCACTGAAATTGATTATTCAATAAGTTACCTAACTAATCATATGTGATGATGGTCCCCTAAGCCACCACAAGCATTGCTTGGCTTTACTAATAGAAACATGTTCATCTTGTGTGACCAAAGTTGTCAAGATAGTTACAGCTGCCAATTACTGGATTCATAGTGTCAAAATGGTACTTTAATTGATGACAATAACAGATTTTACTCAAAATTAATTCTACATGTACTTTCTGGTAATTTAAAAAAAAAAATGTTTGGAAGCTCACGGAACTAATATGTCACCATTAACAAAGTCACTTAACAAGATTCTATGGCCAAAGAAAAACCCCCCTCATTAAATATTGTGGTCTACGTGGCATTTTGGTGCCTTTAACTAGTGCCTTAATTGACAAAACGCCTTAAAACTGTTTGGTTTGCCTGACAATCATTGAGGAATAACTTTGTGCCACATGTTTGTTGCATCTTGTCTACAACTGAACGCTTAGATGTTAAATTCAAGCAAGGACATTGTATCCATAGACATGCAACACATAAGACAACTTGGACATGCCTCACTACTATTATAAGAGTAGCAATTAAGGCTGTTTTGTTATTTTGAAATGTGGCCCATGACTCATCTTAGTGCAACAGGTGGGATGAATTATTACTATAGAGAGGAATATTTATAGCATAAAAGTGGTTCCCCTTCATGTGCACACTCAATCATTAGAACATTTTTATAGGTCCATAATTAGATCTAGTCCATCTAAGATTATGATATTTGGCTGTGATAATATTTATGTATCTATACACATACATACATGCATACATACATATATATAGGAAAATAGGAACAATTCTAGGTGCCACATATGTGTCTTGCATCTTGTATTCAACCAAACACTTATATGTTATTTGTGAACAAGGACATTGTGCCCTTATACATGCAACACATTAGCGAAATCAGATCAGTATCACTAATATTTTAAGTGTAGCAAGACAGTTTTATTCTTTGAAAGGTCCCATCATGGTGCAAGGCTGCTCAGTCATTGGAATTTTTTACGAATCTATAACTAGATTTAATCCATCTATGATTATGACTTTTTGCTATGATCCAACACACAGAAAATCCATCTATGACTATGACTTTATGCTATGATCCAACACACAAAATCTGTCTATGACTATGATATTTTGCTATAATCCAACAAACATGCAACACACACAAAAAATCCACCTATAATCCATCTATGACTATCATTTTGCTATGTTATATGCAAACAAGGACATTGTGCCCTTATACATTCAACACATAAGTGAAATCAGATAACTATCACTAATATTTTAAGTGTAGCAAGGCAGTTAGTTTTATTCTTTGAAAGGTGGTTCATCGTGGTGCAAGGCTGCTCGGTCATTGGAAATTTTTACAAATCTATAACTAGATTTAATTCAACTATGATCGTAACTTTTTTCTATGATCCAACACACACAGAAAATCCGCCTATGACTATGGATTTTTTCTATGATCACTATGATCCAACACACAAAATCCGTCTATGACTATGATATCTTGCTATAATCCAACACACACACAACACAAAAAATCCATCTATAATCCGTCTATGACTATGACATTTTGCTATGTTATATGCGAACAAGGACATTGTGCCCTTATACATGCAACACATAAGCGAAATCAGATAACTATCACTAATATTTGAAGTGTAGCAAGTAAGGCAGTTTTATTCTTTGAAAGGTGGCTCATCGTGGTGCAAGGCTGCCCAGTCATTGGAAATTTCTACAAATCTATAGCTAGATTTAATCCATCTATGATCATCACTTTTGCTATGATCCAACACACAGAAAATTCGTCTATGAGTATGACTTTTTGCTATGATCACTAAGATCCAACACACAAAACTCCATCTATGACTATGATATTTTGCTATAATCCAACACACACAAAAAATCCATCTATAATCCGTCTATGACTATGGCATTTTGCTATGTTATATGCGAACAAGGACATTGTGCCATTATACTTGCAACACATGAGCGGAATCAAATAAGTATCACTAATATTTTAAGTGTAGCAAGGCAGTTTTATTCTTTGAAGGTGGCTCATTGGAAATTTTTACGAATCTATAATTAGATTTAAGTTGTCTATGACTATGACATTTTTGCTATGATCTAACACAAAAAAAAATCACACGCACGCACGCACGCAAGTAAGCAAGTGAAAATATGAATATATGTCAACAAAAAGAAATAATGAAATAGACAACACAATTCTCTTTGAACTTCTTTATGAAATAATGAAATAAACAACACAATTCTCTTTGAGCTTTTTTTGTTATGATCTGTCTGATTTTTCATTTAAATTACCTACAGGCCATATATATAATCAATTTTCGAAGGGAACACACACAAGATCCATCTATGATTAAGACTTTTTGCTATTATCCACACACACAAGTGAAAATATGAATATAAGTGTCAACAAAATGAAATAATGAAATAAAAAACAAAATTCTCTTTGAACTTTTTTATGGAATAATGAAATAAACAACGCAATTCTCATTGAGCTTTTTTTGGTTATGATATTTCTGATTTTTCATTTAAATTACCTACAGGCCATAACTATAACATTGATAGACTCTACAATAGCATGGTTGAATTGGATTTTGATGTGAGGTCAATCAAAATATATATAATATTTTTTTGGATGGCACCAATTTAATATTGGTCCCTTGCAAATGGTAGCTAAAGAAGAGGAGTAAATTGAGCTTTTAAAAACTTTGGCCAAATGGAACAGTTTGTACTAATAAAGAGTTAGAAATATCACACAACATAATGTACAAGCAATTTTATAGTGATTCGGCCTGAGCCGGAATCCAACTCCACTTTCTAAGGCAATCTCCTTTACTACTTCAGGTTCCACTAACACAATTCAAACAATGAACCAACAAACTCTAACAATCAATAGCAAATCCCGCTTACTTACTAAAACCAAACACCAATACTACAAAACCCTTGTTTGTAGAAATAGTAATACAATAAAAAACTTATATAACTAAAGTGCCTCATACTCAATGTTTGCAAAATCAAAATTTTCGAGTGAAATCTTACCGAAAATTTCGATTTTGCAACCTGGCGAAATTGTTTCGCCATTGAACAGTGGAGATTTCACCCTTTAGGCGAAATTTTTGAAATTTCAACGAAAAATCGATGAAATTTCGCCAAAATTCCCAATTTCTTGCCAAAATCTCGCCGAACAGTGATTAGAAAAAATGACATAGAAGGGGAAAACCCTACAGCACGTTATATCACTTTGAGAAACCAACTTCTGCCTCCCAAATAGGTATTTTCGAAATACCTAGTGTTGATTTCTAAGAAGAAAAACGAGATTTAGGCTTCGAAATCTACCTTTCGGACATTGGTAGCTAACTTTCCCTCTTCTATTTCAACAATTTTCGAGCCTAAACTAATTTTTTGGCTTCGAAATCACAAATGGAGTTTTCGAAATCAAAATTCAAGCTCACATGGATTTCGAAGCTTGAATCCAACACATGGCACAGCGATTCCCCCATCTTCCGTCAACAGCGCCTGTAGCCCTAGTTTTCCCATTTTAATCCACTCCACTACCTTCGAAATCACTGCTGGAGTGATCAAAATGGGTAGAGGAGGCTTCGAATTCTGCAATCGGGCGCGAAAAATCCGTAGAATCAACGGTGGGTGGGCGTCGTTCTTTGTTCACAAGAAGACGAGCATTCGTTGTTCATAAGTAGACAACGTCGAGACTCGTGGGTGGCTTTGGGGAGGCAGGCGTGTGTGGATTTGGCGGGCAAGAGTGCGTGCGTGCATAGCTGGGATTTATTGTGATTTGATTGTGGTTAGTTTTTAACCACAAATCAGGTTAGTTTTTAACTTTTTCTTGAAATTTTTTGAGGCAAATGCATTTATTATGATTTTATATAATTAATTATGTCTTTTGGAGCAATTGTTTTGGGCAAATGCATCTATTGTAATTTAATATAATTAATTATGTTTTGGGGACAATTTTTGGGGCAACTTTTTGTGGTAAATTATTTAACAGCGAAAAAGTTAATTAATTATATTGTCCCTTGTCATATAACTAGTTTTAGAGTTAATTTTTAATATATGCATTTGTATTTTATAAGTCATGAAAATAAATAATTTATCCAGTGATTTTTAAAAAAATATAATCTCAAAATTGGGTGTAGAAAATTTAATAAAATTACTAATAAAAGTACATGTATAATTAGAATCATAAATTTATGAATAAACTTTTTAAGTATAAAAAGGGTTGGTACCTTTCTTATTGGATTTATTTTATGTCACCTATGTTAATTATTTTATACATTGTTGTTTTTATTTATAGGTTCACTATGTCAAGCTCAAATATGGGAAAAGGCAGTAAAAATAAATCACAGAATATCGCTTTGGAGCATGGGAAGTAATTAGATGGGTATCCAAATGGAGTAGAGTGTAATTATTGTGGTCAGCAAATAAAGTCTAGGGGTGTTACAAGATTGAAGGAGCATTTAGCTGGAGGGTACAGAAATATTAGAAATTGCCCCAAGGTGCCCTTAGAAGTGAGAAAACTGATTAAAAGTGCTCTAATGTAAGGGGTGAGCTTTCGAAAATAAAAAAAAAAACAGCATGAGAGAAATACATCTAAGAGATTATATGAAATTTTGAAATATAGCGGATGTTGATGAGGATGAAGAGGAGAATGATGGTGATATGAGAATAGTTATGCATACCTCTAGAGCAGAGTAATAGGAAAGGGAGCAAATGATTCTGCTAAAGATGAATAGGCAAATGTTCCACGGGTCTATTAGGGAGATCAGTGGTGGTAGTGGAGGTGATATTGGTGGTAGGTATAGGGGTGATAATGGGAGTGGTGGTGGTGGAAAGGGTAGAATTATGAGATATTTTGAACGTAGCATGAGTGTGAGAATGGTTGAACCGAAATTGTATGGATAAGTGGATGGAGTACAAAAGAAAATAAAAGATATATCCAATAAAGGAAGGGATAGTGTTGGCCAGCTTGGCAAGTTTTAATCGAAGTTTTTTTTTTCTACAATGCAATTCCAGCACATGTAACAGATACAATTGTACTCAAGAACTTTGTAGTTGTTGCTCGACGAGAGGGGGAACATGTAAAATCCTCCACAGGAAAGAAAATTTATGGAAAGTGTTTAAAGAAAGAGGTGACAAAGATAAATAACTGGATCAATAGTCAAAAGCATCATTGGGATACTTATGTAGTTACTATTATATGTGATGGATGGACGAGCCCAACAAAAGTGTCCATAATAAATTTTATGGTATACTACAGAGGGATATCAGCATTCATAAAGTCAATAGATGCATCGGCATATGTAAAGGATACCCATTACTTCGAGGAGGAATTAGAGAAAATGATTGAATGGGTTGGTGTAGATTATTTAGTGCAAATTATTTCTGATAGTGGGAGTGCTTACAAAAAAGCTAGGAAAATACTGGAAGAAAGACTCTTTTTATTGGACCCCTTGTGTTATACATCATATTGATCTGATGCTAGAAGATATTAGTCGTCCAACTGTGCAAAAAACAATAAAAAATGCACGAACGGTGACCATATTTATATATAATCACAGTTGGGTTCTTTCCATATTTCACACAACACCTAAATATGATAGACAAATTGTTCGTCCTGGAAAGATGAGATGTGCTACAAATTACATTGCAATGGAAAGCTTGTGCAAGGCTCATCAAGCCCTCACCAGAATTTTTAACTCGAACGAATGACGGGTCTCAAAATATAGAAAGATGGCAGAGGGGAAGAGAACAATAGATATTATTATGACAGCTACATTTTGGGATCGTGTGAGATGGGAATTGAGCATACTAGAACCTATCTACTGAGTTCTGAAGATAGTGGACAATGAGACATATCCATCCATGAGTTCCATGTATGAATCCATTCATTTTATGATGCAAGCAATCAAGGCAAACAATCCCAAGGGTATAGATTAAGTATTGCAAATTATAGAAGTTCGTTGGGAGGGCATGCTCATCCCCTACATACTGCTGATGAGTATGTAATTTAATAAATTCAATTTCATCGAATATATATAGAATTTCTTTATTTACATTAACTAACTTCAACTCTAATTTTTGCAGCTTGTTATTTAAATCTTAAGTATCATTATAAGCAGCATCTAGGTCAGGATGCCCAGCTTGGCACCTCAGTTTTTCAAGTGTTTGAAAAGCTTTTTCCTAATAATCCCAATGCTAGGGATCTTGTAAGTAAGGTAATTATATACACTTAATATACCTATATCATTTCAAGGATAGTTTGTTGATTAGGAATTACATATTGAGAATATTTATTTTCTTCAATGTTATAGTTGATGTACTTTCAAGATGCCAAGCGGTTATTTGGGATGAATGTAGCAATCCAATCAAGAAGCAAAACAATGTAAGTAAATGATAGTGATTTAATAATATGTTGTCTAATTATTATTTTAAATTATTAATAAATCCAAATTTTCTTTCATAAGTGAGTGGTGGAATGTTATAGGATAGGAACACAGTAGTTGGGAGCTTGCCTAGTTCCTAACTTTTTCAATGACTCAGCATATCTGAACAGCTTCATTTTATTTACCAATACATTTTGTGAACACCAATATGACTGCAGCCGCCTCCAGTCAGCAAGGCATCAGGGCCATAATCTATAGAAATTAGGAACGATAATTTGCTAAGAATCGATTGATAGAAATCGAAATTTTCAGCAAATATAAGTGTGTCCCTCATGCTTGCCTACACAACCGAGACATGCCCAAGTCAAGCTGCGTTTCTGAAATTCTTTCATCTCTATGTGACCAGTAGCAAAAATAAACAAGAGGGAAATGAAAACCATTTAAATTACCTGCAAGAATTTCTACCAACTCCACATACTCATCCACCCTGCCAACATCGACCAGGCGGCAGCATTTCTTGACAAGCATTTCCGTCGCCGACCGATCAAATAGGGATAAAGGGCAAACACCCAGCTTCTTAACCCTGTTCAAAACCTCCACAACTGCAGGGAGCTCCCCATCACGGAGGAAACCTAAAAAAGCCTCCGACAAAAGCATACGGGAATCGGAGGATGCCGGCAGGCCATCTACCTCCAGAAGGAAATCATCGACGCTGCCATTCTCCACTAGTTCAGTGGCGCGACCAGCGAAGCGCTTGGGGCTAGCGCCAATGGCCGGCAAGAGACGTGGGCGGGCGCTTCGGAGGAGAAGAGGAGTGCAATGCCATGTTATTTTGCTGGCGGGAGCGTTGGTGGTTTTGAAAATGGTGTTGGAAGGAGGAAAGAGAAAGGAGGGAGAGGGTGCTGTGGTGAAGAGCAGCAGCACCACGCCCATTTTCTGCCAACCGTTGGAAACCGAAGCGCGATGGTATTTATCTCGAAGATGAATCGGCCTCCCGATTGCTCATGGCGGTCCCACCTTAATCTCCGAGCGGCTCTCCTGGCGTTATTATGGCGACTTATCCAGTAATATCCATAAAAAGGTTTTGATCCAAAGAAAATTATTTACAATTAGGCTCGGTTTGGTTACCAGGGAAAGTGAGTGGAAAACTATCTTTATTTGATGTGATTTAATATCTTAATTATTTAATAACCTTCTCTAATCATTATCTTCTAATGTTAAATAATTTTTTGGCTTTTACATCATTTTAAATATTTTTCCCACATCTTTCCTTATTGGTTAGCACGTCATTATTTTTATTAAAATGATTCAAAGAAAATATTTCTTTAAAATTTTAAAACAACCAAATTATTTTTAAGTCTCATGTTTATCATTATAACTTTTGTAAAAACTTAGGAAAGTATTCCGTAGAAGGAGCTATACAGGCCTCATCATTTCAAGATATATAAAATATAAAAATTATTTATATCAATTTATGCATATATTAAAATTTTACAAAATTTTGTAAAGTCATGAATTAATATAAGATGAAAGCTTTTAATTCTATAAATACATGGTTATATTTGTTGGATCCAATTAAAAATGAAATAATTTTGAAGTATAGATATTTGCTCTCAAATAATTTTACTTTTATGCCTCTCGAAGTATTTTATTTAGATATTTTTCAAATTACAAAATAAATAAGTGATATTAAGTAAAATAATCAAATTTGCTTTCATTTTTATTATCCATAATGACAAAAAATAAAAAAAAACCTTTTAAGTTTATCTCTATTTTATTTGTACATCTTGATTTGCCGGCTTTTGTTGATGATCTCAAGTAAATTTTAGGTCTACGCTGCCGCTGAGGATGGGATTACATTGAAGACTGATGCATTCGGTAGTAGGGATTGGATTGGAATCCGAAGGCCCCCGCGACCTCAGATATTTTCGGTGATGGTGAGGGCGCCGCCTGCCGACGGGCGTGTGGCCTGTCGTGCGCTAAGGGATTCGTGCATGCCGACGTGCACAATAAAACTGAGAAATCGCACGTTAACGATTCATGGACGTGTTTAATGACTGTTTTATTCGTCTCCGATTACTTAATTATATAGTTTATCATCGGAAAAAAATCACGTGGCAATCTTCCCATCGAAATTTCTGCTAATAATTTATTTGAGGCTCACGATATGTAGAGAGGCCAAATCCAATTCAATTCTTTCATAAAAATTTTTGTTTGAAGACTTGAATGCACCACAAGCTGGGAGATAATTCTAAAAGATGCATATTCACTCTAGATAAATTAATTTTGCGATTCACGCAATCTTTTAGAGCCTTTTCCGCTGATTGGATTTGGAATTCATGTAATTGAAATGGGATTCCATGGAAATTTCATTTTCTAAGGCTTTATTTGATATGTACTTTCTCTAATAACTTTTTTAATTTATATTTTTAATGAATATGTATCTATTTATTTTAATTTTTTTCGTTATAAGATCGACGTCATCCCCATGTTTTCCATTCCTTCCCACCAATCTAGCCATCAAGAAAAATGATTATGGCGAGTCAAAATTTATATGCAAATGGCCTCTTTGGGCTTATAATAATTCATTGGTTAAATCCAATTCATTCATCATCTATAGCGCCACTTACTTGAATATGAATAAAAAATCTTAATTAAAACTTAAATGAATCAAAAATAAAAGTCATTTTAAATGGTGCATACTCACTTTCAAATAAGATGAATTTTGAAATCTACTTAAGTGTCTTATTAAGATGAATTTTTGAATGTTATTAAATAAGTGATTCTGAGCATAATAGTTGGTTTAAATTAAAACAACTTATTACTATGGGCACAAAATAGACACTTACATGGAAATTTTCGTGGTAATATTGCCATGGAATTAGTTCCATCTTTTAATTAAGAATTTTAAAATAAAATCTCATGTGAAGGACAAAAGGTAAATTGAATTTGACCTATATACTATTATGACCTTCATATGGAAAGTTTTCTATAAATTATTATATTAAAGTTTTCATGTCAAGTTACATTAAATATAATAATCTTAAAAATACATATTAACAAAGACGTATATCCTTATAGTAAACTCCCCTTTCAAAGTGAATTCATTTTCTTGGTACTGTGAATCGCATAATCAATTAAGAAATAAATTTTTATAACATTAGGGTTTTGGTTGTGTGTAAGCCAATGTAGTGGCCATTGTAATAGGATGGATGGTTGAATCGTTTAGGCATCCAGTTTATAGTCCAACTCATTCGGCTGGCCAATTCAATTGAATGAATCTATCTTTTATGAAAAATTATATAAAATATAACATAATTTTAAAAAAATCTAAACTACATATTAATCTATATATATAGATATTTTGTTTTAATACTATATCCTTTTATTCTATTAAAAATATTTAAATTAAAAAATTTTAACTATTGAACGGAACTAGGCTAGACCATGTCAACTGCCCATTATTGGTAATACTAGTAGTGGCACAACCAAATGTTTAAGCAAACATCAAAATCTATACTTTAAAATTATATTTAAAAATATTAAATATATAAAGATATTCTATGTAACACCTTATAATAACATCCATCTTTTAAAAAAAATGTATATATATATATATATCTTTATAACATGTTACCATAAAATCAATTTAAGAATAAGTCAATAACACTTAAATTGTTAATAATGTGATTTTGAAAGAGTATATAGGTATCGACTTTGCTCCAAACTACCATGTATTGTGTAGTCTCTATGCGTTTATATTTTAGCACTTGTTTTGCTTGTTCTAACTTGTTGATGCTCTTATTAAGTAAATCTTGTGGAGGCATTAATCCTAAGCAATTTACCAAAATCTTTTTAATCATCCAATTTAGATATTTACCATATTAATGGAACCAACACAAGAAAAATAATAAGTCTTTACAACTTTGATACTATTTGAATGAAAGCAAATTTTTTATTGTCTTTTTTCAATTCACTAAAGCCATATTTATACAAGTTGTTATAATATTTTAGATATACAATATTAGAATATAAATTCCTTAATAGACTATCACACAACAATGATGGGCAACTATACAAAATTTTGAAATATAAATTGAAATCTCGATACTTGAATTTTGAGTAAATCACTTGGCCTACCGTTTTTAGAATAAATTTTGCGTCCCATGACCGGAGGTCCTAGCTTTGTCTAATGTTCTTTAGAGCACCTAAATGGACACCCGCCAGACTAATTTAGGTGCCACATTCATGCTGTTTTAAACATGTCAAATGGATAGACAAAGACTACAAAAGTTTATAAAAAAGCTAACATCTAACTCATATATTTTCAAGTTGGCTTGCAGAACCAAATTGAAAAATATTGTTGAATTGTAATATCTTTTATCATGCAAATAACTTCTGAGTCCATCTATAAGCAGAGAATAAATGGGTCATAGCCCTCTAAAGTTTGCTAAAAGAGTGGGATGGGATTATATGTGGAGATTGATAAATGACTAGAAGAAACAGAAGATTTTGTTAATTTCTAAAAATACAGAGAAATCTAATTTCTCTTTGGCCATGGACTTGGCGTGACACCGAGCCACATGGATATCTATTCGCATCTATGTGATTGCTTTTTGCCATTTGTCATTCTTGTATTCCTAACCCTAGCAAATAGTTCTTATGATATCCCAAAAAATTTAAGAATGGTCACTCAAGTAAAATGACCTATAGTGTGCAATATCAAATATACATATATATATGTATATATATTATTGATTTTCTAACGTGTCACTAAGCTGTAATGCTCTTGGCTGTGGTTGACTTGGATTTAAAAAGAGAACAGAAAAGAAAAGAAATAAAAAACTTACACAGAAACGTCGCTTCTACTTGATAAAATCCGAAACTTGGATGAGAAACATCATATCGTATAGAAGGCATGAAATCTAAGTAAAAATATGGCTTAATGATCCATTGTTGCTTTTGCTCAATTATGCCCTTTTAAGTTGCTAAAACTAAACTAATAGAATTAAAGAAGATATACAAAATGCATGTAGCTTGTGTAATGATGCTCAACTATCAGAATGCACGTCCGAAGCGTGATCGCTTGCCGTTTGCACAATGGAAGTCGAGCTTAGACTGCTGCTAGCGCTTGTCTTCTTCTAACCATATTCCGAAATCTAGAGGCCACCAATACGTCAGACCTGATGACTTGTCTGAATATATCAGCTTTGATCTGCCTCTCTTCGGCAAAGGATTTCCTTTTGCCTTTCTGGGGTTTGCTTCTTCACGTACCATTTTCTAGGCAATGGAAGTTTTAAATGGAAAAGAAAAAGAAGAAACAGACAGGCAAAACTTCAAGAAAGATATGAAAAGCAGAGTCTCGTGGAGGATGGATAGATGTATAGAAAGGAGAATAAAAGGAGGAGGTTGGGAACAGCCATCGGATGTAGCAGGCATTATAGCAGTGAATGCTACTCGTTTTTGGTTTCCTGGAAGTGGGCCATCGTTTTTATTTGATTTAATGGAACATATTTAAAATCATAACGTCCATTGAGTTGACCTTTTCCACGAAACTCAAGGTAAGAGCTTCGTATGTTGTGAAGATGAGTGCAAAAGTAGCAGTTAAGAATGCAATACTGTCAGGCAGACTTCAAATTGCCAGGCAATGTTATTTATGTGCACCGTATGAAGCAATTCAAGTTCCGGTGCTCACGCATGAATGGATTCATGCAACTTTGAAACTCTATGTGCATATATGGCTCAAACGGGAAAATAACAAATGAATATGTTAAATACTAAAAATAAGAATGCTCATAGAAATATCAATGTACCAGTTGAACAGTCCAATATATATAGGGGGCTGTTTTAATACTGGTGCCCGGATGTAGTATAGTCGGTGCGGAGTTGTTGCCGGCCGTTCGATCCGGAAGACATCATCCCAGCCACCCGCCGATTTCCCACCTCACACGAGACCTACTCGAATTTCACCGTTACGCCGATCAAATCAGCCGCGCCCCCCAAGAAGAACTAAGACGACTTTCTCGCTCTCTCCGACGCTTTCCCTCTCTCTCCCTCTCTCTCTCAGACCGGTCGCCCGCATACTCTCCCTTTCTCTCTCAGACCCCTCGCCCACATACTCTCTTCCGTCCAGCTCCCCCCAAAAGGCTTGGAAGGGCTGCGGCAACACCTCGCCAACTCTCCTCTAACACACCTAATGATTGGGGGTTGTCCTAGCATTAAAGGGACAGGGTGCTCCTCATTTCTGCTTCTTGAAGAAATTACTCTTTATGACAGCAGCGAATTTTTCTCAAGCGGGCTATCCCATCTTCCAAACCTGAAGAAATTTCACATCAGAGGAATACGAAACGAAACACTTCCAGATGGAGGATGGGAGCAACTAGTGGCATTGCGGGTACTTTAAATTTGTAATTGCAATGAGTTGAAGTTTCTTCCTGATGGGTTGAGGCTGCTTCAATCACTAGAGAATCTTGGGATCGAAGGCTGCTGCAAATTAGAGTGGCTGCCTCAGGGGTTGGGGCAACTCAAGAAACTCAAATCTCTCGCAATCAGTGATGCGGAAGCATTGACTTGTCTGCCTGCTTCTCTAGGAGAGTTGGAGTCATTAGAGGATGCTGATATAGACGGCCTGAAGAAATTGCAGTCGCTACCCGAGGGGTTGGGGGCCTTGGGGCAACTGAAAAGCAACGCTTATTTCACAAGCGTTTAACAGTGTATTGACTTGTTTAGACAATTGGGCTTAGGGTTGGTGCTTTCTGCGAACCATCCAACAAATGCATCCAGGCTGACCGGCGACCACCAAATTATGCTTTTGGCTGCTCGATCGATCTAGGGACGGTGTGCGTGTGTGTTTTTATACATTAATTATAAAAACTGGATCAGCTATTTTATGGACTCATATAATTGATTAAACTATTTAAGATTCAGATTGGATTCTATGAACAAATGCCAATATTCCGCTTAATCTTTTGGCCTAATCATGCCCGTGTCTTCTTCTGAGAGGATAACTAATATGTGAGCATTGGTATACTTCATCAAAAGGGCCCAAGATTGCATTCTGTTTAAATGGAAGTTATAGAGGGTATATAGTATTTTCTCTTTCAACGCTCTAATACTTTTTAAGGTTCCAACACAGGTGAGTTCCTTGCACATGGGTACATAATATCAAAGAGCCAAACTTTTGATCTTTTGAATTAAAGCTCTTTGCTCTCAGGATAAAGTCCTTTATTTTTTGCAACACCAATGATAAAGTCCTTTAGAGCCGAAAAATGTAAGCTGATTGGCTGGATATGGTAGGGCTCAAATAATGAGGGTTCAAGCAGCTCTTTTGGTCTCCAATGATTATAAAATGAAGAAGCTAAGGATCATTATTCTTGGAGAAAGAACCGAAGCTGCATACACATATAATGACAAGGGAAGAGAAATATATGCTTGCTATCAAACAAAATCATAGACCTTACAATGCACGCGATAGAACAAGAGGGCAGACGAAATCAACTTGAAACATTTTGGAGTGTACAAACAAGTGCGTTGTCTTTAAATATTAAGAAAGCAGAATATTATGAAATGTGTTATAGTGCAGAACCGCTGATTTAGGCCCATAGAAATTCCAAACAAGTCTAAAAATTACTAGTTCCAATAATCAATAAAAGCCTCAACAGCCACTCCAAGCTATGACCAGAGCAGCGCCAGAAGCACAAGAAGACCCACAACGATTTCTGCCTGCTGTCGCTGATTAGGAGGCCAATGGAAAACCTGCAGCTCCACTGTATGCAGTGGCTTCAGGAACTCCATGCACGTGAAAGTTGAGAAGAGATGGAAATAGGCCCCTGAAATCAGCAGAAAAGGTGACGTTGCCAAATCTTGCAGTTGCCATCGGTGCAACACCACCAAGCCCACCCATGAATCCAAAACCTTGGTGAGGCATGTATTTTGGATGAGGAGGGTGGGCAGCTTTGCGGAGTTGGCATTCTGGAGAATGCCCATGAATGTGAAGGCATTTGTAGAGACAGGGCCAACAATAGAGGTGGCCACAAAGGGTTACAATATTATCCTGAGGTAATTCAAAGCAGATGTTGCATTCAAAACCTGCTGCATCATTGCCACCACTGCCTGAGAAAGAAGAGCTTTCAGGTGGCCTGCTCGATGACACGTCGAAGCCACTGGTCATCTCTAAACACGTTTACTGTCTTATGCCTGAATTTTATAAAAAGAATAAATCTGGGAACTAAGTAACCAGAACGATTGAACAAAATCAAGCCTTCAATGGAAAAAGCAAATAAAGAATGCATGAGATGGCCAAAACCAGCTTTCCAATTGTGACTAATCTTCACTCCATATGCAACTGATTGGGCAATTCAAAAGTTTTAGGCTGTCATAAATTTCATACTCATCATTACCAATTTACCATCCACACATCACCGACACAGCAAATAGTCAACAGTAGTAGTAGTGGATATCTGATACCAACTGCCAAACAACAACTCACCTTAATCCTTGGCTTCTGGTG